>JAXIUT010030687.1:0-15005 GCA_035586675.1 Eurytoma californica | reverse complement strand
TTTTTGGTTGGTCGAGTCTGTCCCTGCGTTCCTAAACAGTATAGTAATTTTTACTCGATCATTTTTTTCCGTGTATTGAAAATAGTCGATAGTTTTAAAGTGTTTCAATATTTATGATACTTAATGAACTCGTTTAGATCGTCCAAGTCATTCTAAATTTGAATAAAACAAGTGTTCCAGTCTTTTCTACATTAGATTCGTAGACAATTAATTTTGTTTTCTAACGAATGCCGAAACTCTATCACTAACTACTCGGGGCGCGGAAATTATCTGGTAACATTTAGTTGGTGCAGAAAAAAAACTCTAGGAATTACACTTTATAGCGTTCCTCAGCCTCATTCTGACTCACGCGCCTCTTGGCGCGGTTCGTGTTTGCTCGCTCGATGGCCGCAATATTTTTCGTTTTTTTCCCACGCCTCGCGTCTTCGGCAAGTCTGGCCTTCTCTTTTAGCTTAATTGCATCACCATTACTCAGGATTCCGAGGCTCACGCGGCAGCGCAAATGGGCCCCGATAAATTCCCCGGTCCTCCGTGCTGCAGGCGCGAAAAAAAAACGCGAGAAGCCGGAAAGTAGCGGTGTAGCGGGAAATTTGTGAAAGTATGAAAATAATAGCCCGTACGCGCGAGGCGCAGCCCGAGGATTTTCCCGTACAATTTCATCGCCTAATCGCCAACTGGCGTGAGTCGCGATTTCGACGGCAGCTCTCCAACAGCTGTTTTACTGCTCAGTTTCACTCGGGGATATCGATTTCTTCAACGAACTTTTCTCCGCTTCTTATCGCCTTGAGACTGCTGAAAAATCGTCGCTCGAGAGAAGAACTCGGAGTGACGGATTTTTTAAAAGTATCAACTAAAAGGTTACTTCCATTTTTAATTTGTTCCAAAGCATCTGCTGAAGTAAAAAAAAATTGCTACGTGTCACCGCTAACGTATTCGACTAGTTTCCGAAAGAGTTTGGTAATCGAAAGAGTTGATGTAGTTTCAAAGCTTTTATTGGGTCGCTTCAGAACATGACGTTCGACAAGGTCGCTGATGGATTTCGTGAAATGTAATTTTCGCAAGAATCCAGCGAAATACATCGAAGAGATATTCTCTATTTTCAATTTTCGCCGAAATGTTATTTCTCTTTACAAAAAATGAATCATCTTTCAAAAAGGGACATAATAGCGTATTCAATGCTCCATTTGAAAATTAATTTACAGCTAGTACTGTTCCAGTGTCCCCGATGAAACGGAATGATTAATAAGCACGTCCATTAGCCCAACACCCTGCAGAGAGAGAGATAGGTAGACCCGATTTTTTCCAGAGGGAAAATTCATCGGATTAGCTTTCATTAAGCTCCTTGAGCGGTGCAAAATCAAAGTGCAGCAGTGGTGCTCGCTCTTCAATGGCCGCAATCTTCTTAATTACGCTAGACTGTGTCCGAATGTCGTCCACCGACAGTTCCGCGGCGGATGTGATGCAAGCGACCCGTCATTATTATATACGGGCGGACTTAGGCCGGCGAAAAGCCACGCGCGCCAGCCCGTGAGGATTCAGGGACTAAACAAATGACAGGAGAATGGACCGTGCGGTTTGAGTGACGCATTATCTTGGAGCACCAGGCTTAGTTCTGCGCTACGGGGTTAATAATTAAGCAGAATTGATTATACGGAATTTTTGATGCTGAAATATCATCGTACTTATCGAAGTAAATAGTTTTTTAATATTACTTTAGTTACAATAACAATTTTAAAATGTTAATTAAGATAATAAATGTTAATTAAAAGGAAATTTAATATTTATTAAGTGGAATAATGCCTTTAAATTTGATCATTATTTTTATAGAAGCGAATATTTATAATATACTATTATAGTCATAGTTACGTGACCTATTTTTATAAAAATGAATCTCATTTTTCACATGCACGTCATGCATGATTTCTTTTAATACCCAATACTGACGTCGTAGATGACAGCGAATTTCCAGAGAAAATTTCATATACATCAGAGTATTTTTAGAGACAATTTATTTACAAGTAAAAAGTCTGAAATACCAATTTAATGAAAAATTAAAGAACATAAGTGAAAGAAAATTACAAATAACAATAAGATGTCATTAGCCGCAAATGTTTTTCTTATCGATACCGTCTGCTTTCAAATACCATGCATGTTTACTGATTTCTTCAGATTGAAAATTTCATCTCCTCTATCATTCTTCACGTTTTCAATACTACACCGCCAGAAATATCTCATTTGAAAAGTATATATATTAAAATCCTTAGAATTTCGTTGCAAATAATAAAGAATAAAATGAAATATACAAATACCAAAGAGATATACATCCTGACGGCGTTGAGATATCTTGAATACTCGAAAGCGGATAAACGCCTGCTGGAATCGATCAGAGCTCGGTGGCGCGTTAATTCTCCCACCCGTGGATTTTTCATACGTAATCTCCTGCGTTGTGCGTCAACTTGGTCCGTCAAAGGACACGCGGCGACCCATTGTGCGTCGCGCGCTCGCTGATTGAGTTTGCGGCTTTGATTTTCGCTTAGGCCCGTAATGCGCTTATTTCCGCCGCTGAAAGAATCGGCCCAATTCGACGAATGAAATAGAAAAAAAATAACGCCCCGACAATGGCTTTGGAAGGGGGCGGGTAATCCAGCGCTGTTGACTTTACGCGGCGATGAATATTCCTGCTTTGGAGAGATTTCGACTTTGACAGGTTCGCCGTAAAGTTGAATTTCATTTTTTGTCGCTCGTTAAAATGCTTTTAAAAAGTTGCATCCATTTTTAATTATCCTTTTTTATCATCAGCGAATGTAGAATCAATCATTCTTTTATTTTAAAATCTAGCACCTCGATACCTGCACCAAAATTCATTAACGGTCATAATTCCTCAGGGGATTCGCGAATTAGTAGGCCGTCTCCTTCTTTTTTAATTAACACGAAATCTCCCTCCTTAGCGAAAAAACTTATTTTGCCACGGTGAAAAACGGCGCTAAGAATGGGGCACTTTGCCTCTGCATAATTGCGCGTCGTAACTCAGCGAAAATAAGAAAAAAGAAATGCGCGTAATGAGGGTAGTTGAAAAGTGGCTACTTGAGTTTTCATCCTTGTAGGCTCGCCGGGGAAATTCTCCTCCCTGTACTCCGTCCTCCATCGGACGCAGAGCTGAGAAAGATTTCGCATTCCGCACCTGGATGCAAATCGCGATTCAATGCGGAAAATGCACTTCCCGGGAAATACGGAAAATTAATTTAAAGATGCAACTTTGAACGAGCGGAAAAAATCGATAAAAAGTAAAGCGCAAACTTTGGCCGACCACGCGAGCTCGTTTAAAGCCATTACATTATTAAATTTAGCGAAGGGGGTAAGTACAGTTGACTCGTCCCGAGCGGCTGTGAATTAAAAATGAGCGCGGGGACACCCCGCGACTTTTCTCATCAACTTAGTGTCACCGGCGCGGATGCGAAACTTCGCGCGTGCGCGCGGAGGAGCGGCCGCGCAAAAACGCCCCACCTGCTCTCGACACCAGTCGGCGAAACTTGCGGGCTCCTCGGCGCGCTGCGCTCTTGCCGCCGCGCGTCTCATCAAACTTCGGCGAAATTGCAGGGGCGCGCCGCGCGAGGTGCGCCCGACGTGTTTGAATAAGCTACGGCTTGTGTGCCGGGGCCCAACTTCCGTGGTGCTTATTCAATTTTTGAGTCGCGCGGCTATACTTCTGGAGAGCTCGCGTGCACGCGCCAGTTATTCCGAGGGTTGAAGTTGCAGCGCGAGAGTAACCGCCGGGCCGCGTTGGTCGAGTATGAATCCGTGGGACGTCCGAGCGCGCGCCGAGTCGCACTACTTGTTCGAGGCGATTTATATGAGTTTTATACTTTACGGCAGTCGCTGCCATTGTGCAAATAATTTAGCATGCGATTTTGAGCTTTAGTTTGGGTTCAGAGATTGTGCAAATAGCGAGCGAAAATCAGCGTAGAGACTTCATTAATTTTGTGCAGGTAATTTGAGTGGGGGCGGGTAAGAGCTTAGGTTTCAAAAGGACGTCTACGCTTGTTTATTATGTCAAGTGCACATAGTAAAAGCTGCTTTTTAAAACTTTTATTACAATTTAATGAGAGGAGAGATTAAATTTAAAAACATTTATCCTTCTGCGTTGCTGGTACATTAAGTTATAACACTTCAAGTAGTAACAGACAAATACCCTCAGACATCAACTTTGAATGAACTGTTGCATTTGAAGTGCTAAAATTGTAGAATGAATAATCTTCTATTTAATTTCAAATACTAACTATAAGTTCACTGAAAAATCTGTAATTCTTCATCTTGTCTACGATGTGTCCTATAAAATTGAGAAATAAATCTTATACTGCATAAAAATTTCACACCTTTTAAAAAAAGTAAACTAAATTCATTTCGGAACGTTCTTGAGACCTGGAATCATTGGAAAATTTTCGAAGGAGATATAGCCATCAACCAACCGCCAATGTAGTATCTACACCTGAAACACCTGCTCGGTGGTAAACCCATCGCGAGTCCACGCGCGTGGAAAATCCGTCGCGTAATACGTCACGCTGCGCAGCGCGATATATTTTACGTGGGTGGCCCCTCGAGGCATCCCGTCGTAACGCTACGCGTCGCCGCGAGCAAACGGCCGGATTAGGAGCAGTTGCCTCGCGCACTTTTGGCGATTGTGCATTTAATAGAACGATAAGGCGAGACTAACGAACGCGAGTTTATCGTGAACTGCGAATGCGTACTGTGCGCTCGCCTGATGGATACCTGCAGTTTATTGTTGCGTGCGGTTTAGTGGAGGAGTCGTTTGGAAGGTTAGTGAGATTAAAAATTTTTTATGGTTCTCTTTTGGTGGTTCTTTTAAAACAAGGATAGAAATCATGAAGCAGTATACATTGATTACGTAAATTTTACTCAAATAAGGGAATATAATCACTTTTTCTACGTAAAAATTAAGTAGAAGATATTTAATTCTCTTAATCAAATTTCAATTATTAATTAATTCCATGTAATCTCTTTTACCGTTCAAGCAAATTTTTTATATCCGACCACAAGGAGGTATTCATAAACGGCGAGTGCTGGATGATCCCCAAACACTGACTCCGCGATAAGGCACAACAAAATAGACGCCCGCCGCACACAGAAAGCGTCGCGTCCAAAAAAACGCTCCCTTTCTCGCAGTTATTTCCCCGCGAGCTGCGGCGAACAAACCCCGCGCAGCAGCCCGTCATTAAAACTACCGCGGGCGTATTTTCCACGCGCACCGAGCCGATTCCGCCGCTCTTTATTTACCGGCCGAAGTGTCGCGCATCCACCTGCACGAAATGACGCGCCATTATTTCCGAGCTCTTCCGTCCGAGCGCTCCCGCGAGCCAAATTGCTCCGGCGGGTTTGAACGCCGAAATCACGCGCGCACGACACTCCCCGATAAAGGCAATTCCTCTCTTCCCACCACCCTTTTTTTTTACTTTATAGCCGCGATCCGCCCCATTGTTCCCGCGCGTTGTTTTTTTCTTGTATTTCCCGCGCGACTCATGCCTCTCTTTTCCGATGATTGGCGAGATAGGCGGAATGATGGATGAGCGCGGCGATAACGATTGCCGTGTAATTGCGGATAATTGGGCGGCCGCGCAGCGGCGATTGAAAATTAATAAGGCCGGAAGCGTCGGTTATATGGCGCGTATCGTTTAGCGCCGTTATAACGCCACGCAAGGGACTTTGATCGTTCGTATTATCTTTCCACTCGATTATTTCACGCGCGAGTCTACGCTCGCGCTGCCTACCGATTACGAACATTAACCTTTTTTTCTGTACCGGAGTGGGTAATCATTCGACTGCCATTGGCGCGTTTGTTTCGATGCATCGGAGCGGCCGAAGCAAAGCGAGGGCTTATTCTTTATTAGCGTGATTTGTGCTGACGGTTGATGCGCGCCCGGATGGCTAACAAAACGGCGGCCCGCTGAATGCGCCTTAATCAACGCATTCATTAGGAGAATTTTGTCGAATGAAAATTAATGGACGCGCTTTTGTGAGGCAATACGCTCTTTTAGGCCGGCGCGTCCGAACGGCCCGGACGGGAGAAGATTAATCACGCCCATTGTAAAGCGCTTACCCCCGCCCCCCCTCGAAATATTCAATAATTTTCAATGAATCGCACGCCGGCGATGAATATCAACGTCAAGAAGGCCGAGCCAGCTCGCGCAGTAAACGCAATAACGAGCGGTCCAATAACGTTAAAACCGGGCCGAACGATCAAACGGTTATTTCCGCGGCGCGAATCCCGCTCACGGTCGTAAAGCTTGCGAGTCCGGCTAGCCGGTGGGCGCCTAACGTTGAAAAAGCAATTGCCCCGGTACAAATGCCCTCGCTTCCAGAATCGCACGTTCGTTGCCGCCCCCGTGGGCTTGGATTTCGTTTTTACAGCCGATGACGGCTACGAGGCTTTCTCAAGAAGAAAAACGGAGGCGCAGGAATACAGAGCTTAAAGTTAAGCAGCGGGGGCGGCCTCGCCGCGGCGAGCCCGTAAAACCCGGCGCTAAGACCGCGGGACGAAAATCGCGCGCGCCGCTCCCGGGGCACGTTCCTCCGCGCGCGTGGGATTAGCCCACAGCGCGGGCCGATAACGTCGTCGCCGCGCGGCCGAGATTATCTGCCGAGCGACGAGCTCGTTAAGCTCGGGGCTCTCTCGGGTCCGAAGGGTTTCTCTGCGCGCTGTGCTCCGGAATTAATGAGCACCGTCGCGGGGTGTAATGTGTTTGCGAATGCATAACGGCTGGGGCGATTTCGGGAGGGGGGACGAGTGCGACGGGGTGCCGAGATCGAGGCGAGCGATAAACACTCGATGGCGGATTTAGGTCAGGTGGTACTGGCGGCTTCTGATGGAATTGTTATGGCACGTGGGAGGCGGCCGGGGTAGTTTTTTTTATGGCGAATGTGGATGGGATGTTTTTATTACGTGTTCTCGTGGATAATAATTTCGGAAATCCGAACTAGTGATCGATTGATTGTTCTCTTTTTAAGGCATACTTGTTGTCGGTTGTTATGTATAGCATCAACATTATTAATATTCTTGTTTTTGTCGAAAGATTTCGATGTAAATAAAAGCACATTGATTCGTAACATCAATGGATTTTTTTATATAGCTATTGTTTAAATAAAAAAATAATTCTCAATATTTTCTAACGAAATTGAATAAAAATAATCGTCTAAATTAATTTACTTTTCACTGCTTATTTTAATATGCACAATAAACACATTAATTAATAAAATTATAAATGGCTAGACCAGTGAAAGAAAAATAATTTAATTGGCAGCAAGCAAATATGGAAAAAATGAAATGCGAGCAATTCTAATTTGGTGATTTGTACTGAAAGTGCATACGAGAGAAGCATATCTCCGTCGGGGTAATAAACTTGGGGCGCTGGCCTGATTTTCGGCGGGCCTCGGGAGAGCTCGCCCTCCTCTCGATACTGGGAATACACCCCATCTACCTACTCCCTGCTTTTGAATATTTATCGTCGTTTACACATGCCGAGGGCCACTCGAGTGGCTACCGGAGAGCCGATTAAGCGCGTGCTCGGCTGATTCACCCGGGGCCTGCCTAGAAGATTATCCTCCGCGACTACTCAATTAAAAGTACCTTTTCTTTTTCATTTCAAACTCGTGCTCGTTCGACGGCCGGTCCGCGTACACCTATCCAGTCCGTCGAGTGGAGCGCGATTACAATTTACATTCGCCGAGTAAAACGGAAAAGAAGTCGAAAACTAAATTAACTTCAGTTTACTCGTCGCTCGGAACGAAAGGCGGTGCGGGCGAACAATGGAAATTCAATTATTCTTCGCGTCAATTTTCAAAAACTGAGAGCGCGAGGAATAAAAGGGGCAGCCTCGTAAACGCGAGAAGAATTGCCCCACCGCGCCGGAGATAAATTTTAAACTCGGCTAAATCCGAAGTTTATTTCCTCCCCCGGGAGAGAGCGAGGGGAAAAAAGCAGCCCGTCAAACTTTCATTTAAACTCCGTCTGCCTCTCGGACGCCGGTCTCCCCAGTTCCGCAACCCGCGGCTCTCCGGGATGCTGCGTCATAATCGCCGCGGACGCTCGACGACTCAATTAGGCGGGCGAGCCGCGTCATGCGCGGGGGCGTTTAAATGCTTCCTCGTTATCGCGTAACGACGCGACCGGCCGCTCGGGTATCGGCAGGTCATAATGAGCTGTAAGAAAGTCCGACACGGCGCGTATATACGGTTATGGCTGGCTCGCCTGCTGCGCGCTCGGAATCACAATTAACCCTGATCCGGAATGCCACTGCAACAGCCTGCCGAATACAGAGAGACCCGCTGCGTTACACCGATGGCGGTTTATGCGGCTATTGCCGATTGGTTATTAAATTGATATGGGTACTTTGGTAAGTACAGGCGCGGAGAAGGACACCTTTAGTGTAAGTTTTACGCCGGCAGTTCAATTTGAAATACAAAACTTACTTTTTATCGATCATTAGAAGAACATGCACTGAGAATCTACAAGGAGATAATATTTTTATTATCAGGTCGGAAAAACTTTATCAAAGTACGAGATGTAGGCGCCTGCACGTAATTGGATCGAATGTAGGAGAAAATGGGAGTTCTTTTATTAAAATAGATATCTAAGAAAAAGATAAAAAGATCGTTGTAAGGCTTTGCATTTAAATTAGCTGATCCTAAGAGAAACTTTGTTATACAAGCCGAAAGTTTCTTTTATTTAAATATTAATATAGCCATAATGCCAAATTCACGGTATGGTGTAATAAATCTCAGCAACAAACGTATATGGAGCGCTGTCAATCCTAGTCAAGCTGAGGTTCAAACTTAAATAATTATAAGTAATTATACAGCCGAGATTCAATCTTAAATAATTTTAAGTAATCTCTTACTTAGCTGCTAATGAAATCCCTTACACCGAGGAATCGGATGTTACAACTAAAAAAAAGCGATAATAAGAAACCAGAGGAAAAGAAAACCAGATATAGCCAAGTCACCGCTGCAAGACAGCGGGCAAGTTTCACCCCGTACTGCACGAATTACGTAGTTTCGGCTGGCGCGTAATCAGACGGTAATTGTATCAGCGGCAATTACCGGGATGTGATTAAACGCGCGCGAGATGTTGATTGTGCGCGCGAGCGCGATTGTCGCCGTAAATATCGCCCGGCCTCTCTCCATTAGACGGCCGTTTTTCTTCGTTGCCAGGCCGCGCGGAATACAAACGATTATTGCTTTTTACGGCACCCCGCGGCTCGCGCTCCCTTGTTTATGCCCCCGCCGCGGCGTTTCGCGGTTTTTCCGACACCCCGGGATCGAGCGATGCATGTAGGCGGTTGTTTTCGGGTTGATGCAGAGCTACGGATTAATTTTTTTGTTGCACAAAGTTATGTAATGCCTTTTTTTTTGTAAAATTTGATGCTACGGGGAAAGATGAAGTTTGTAAGTTAAATGCGTGTATCGCGAGGTATTGTTCTTCGTGAAATGCACAGATATCGTGTTGATTTTGCGCTGTAAAGCTAACTTATTGTACGGTGAAATTTGCATTATACTCTGAGAACAATGTACTTTGAACGAAGGAAAATCAACAAAGTAACGCACTAGGAAAATGGGTCGACTGAGTTTTATTCGTTGATTAAAATCAGGAAGGCGAGTAGAGATTTAGAATATTAGCTTAATTAATATTATATAATACTCGTTTTTAACACACCAATTATTTTTCTGTAAATATTTTATTTAATAGACATAATTAAATATATTAATGCAATCTTTAAAAGCTGTTTAAATTGATTAAAGTAGCAGTAAATGAAATAGCTAAAATAATTGAATTTAATGTAATTTAAATGTTAAAGTTTCATTATTAGATATAGCTAATTACCTTTTTGTTACAGGTAGGTTATCTTGCTCTACATTCAGTTCAACTTTTCACCATGTAAGTCTCTAATACATCCAAAAAATTTTGTAAACTTAGAAAAAATTGAAACATTTTTTCACGATCCTGATTACCGCAGCAATAAAACAAAACTTTCGCTGTATCCCTCCATCCCTTCGTTACCCCCTCTGTCCCCGAACTCCCCGACATACTAATGATCCATCGATAAGAGGAAGCTGTCAATGAACGAGATAAAAATCTTCGAAGTCGTAAAAAAAAGGCCCAGTAAAACCTCTCGCTTCGCGGTACCCGACACACGGGCTCCTCCGCTAGCCCGGCGAAATCCGCCCGAGCCCGAAAGGAACGAGCTCGTGAAACCGAGACGTGCCGGAGTCGCTTATCGGTGCCGCTGAAAAATCGCAGCGCTACCGTGGCCCGCGATAGCGCCGATGACAAATCGAAGCGCGACGCGGCCGTCTCGCGGTATAAAAGGGGCGCGCGACGTTTATCTCGGGCTCCGGTGAAATCCGCCGGGGCGGCTGGCACGCGCAGCGAGAACCCGGGCCGCCCGTAACGGCCTTTTTATTGAATATCCATTTTTACAAGGGACTTTATTTCCCGGCCGTGAAATTTTATCGAGATTTGCTACTTCCGCGGGAGTCGGCGCTATAGCTGCCTGTACTTACTCTTCGGGCCGCGGCGAATGTGATTTTCCAATGGGCCGCGGGGTTAGGGATTGAGTTATACCGCGCGGAAACTTTCAGTTTCGCTACGAAGGAAGTACGCGGGACTCGCAGCGAGTAAACGTGATTTATGGAGAAGCGGAAAATACGTGTGGTTTCAATGAACGGAGGCAAAATGCGCCCTGCGCTTCCGCGGCGGGGAAACTTTGAACAAACAAACCCTTCGCCGAAAACGAGTAGTCCTGCAGTGCGACTAACTCTTCTACGCAGCTTTCGGCGGCTGCAGTGGTGAAAAAAAAAAGACAGTGAACGAATGAAAGGAGAAAAAGACAGTATTCTAAAGGGAGGGCGGAAATTTTTTCAGTACGCGCTGTTCAGCAGTGAAAATTCGGCGCTCTCTGTTGGTTTTTCTCTCACTCCGTAATTCGCCCAGACGTAACTGGATCTGCGAGACCGAGAATTCGATTTACTCTCTCTACGGTAGTAAAATACACGATAGGTAGATGATCACTCGAGACCTTTTTTTCGGTAACCAAGGCACGCAGCCTAGCGCTGAGTCGGGTCTGCGAGATGAAATCCTGACTTTCTGTCAGATTAATTTTCTTTAAAATCTTCTCTTCCGTACTTGTACGATTTCTCTTCCGCCTGAAAAAAGGCAAGAAATAGAGAACTCAAAATAAAGAAAAACAATTATTTTGCCATCAAAAATTGTTAAGGATTTTTCTGAAAAAAGAAATTAAATGTATGTCTATTCCCAGAATCTTGTTAGCGAAAAAGCAATTCGCCGGTTCTCATCTCAAAAGTCACTTCCACCCTTTTGGAGCTTTCGTCTCCATCCCTTTTTTTTCTAAAAAAAATCTCATTCTATCCGTCGGACGATAAAACGACCGCGCGATGATGTAAAAGGGGCGGCACGGGTGCATTTGCACAAAGGAGCAAACGACGACTCTTTCTCCCCCCACCTACGCTCGCGTTCGCTCACTCGTTATTCCGGTCTCGCGGGAGCGGAGTCCTTAAGGTCGGATTTTAACGGCGCCGTGGCCAGTCGTTATTTTTAACGAAGGTAAAACGACACGCAATTGTCTCTTAAGAGGCAGGCCCGAGACACCGACGTTAATTGCTTGAGTTCGTCGCTGCCCGGCCTGTTCGCGCTTTTTTTTTCATTTATTTCAATGCATTCTGAATGAGTATCGAATTTTAATTGAAGCGAATAGCGAAAACCATTATACGCATTTTTCAGCGCTTGTTTCGAATGAAATTGTTAATTTAAAAAGCGGTGAGGTAACTTGATAATGATTGGCGGACTCTGACAGAGAATACTGTTTCACTGTCTCTGCTTTCATGGATTGGAGGTATTTTAAATATTTGTAGTATGTAATAATGCCACAAAAAGTTTGAAAAATTTGTATAAATTACGCAAAAACGTAAACTATTTTTTTTTAATTGGCGAGCTAATGAAATTCGGATTACTATAGAACAAATGTTAAAATCTAACCGAAACATAGCCCAGTTGTGGGAGAAGTATGGACAAATTAAGGAATATAAAGGAAAATAATATAGGACAAGTAGGAGACATTTTGTAAATACCAATCAGTTATAAAAATATTAAAAATTACTTGAAAGATAATTTGTTTCTTCATTTAGCGAATTAGGAGGAAGTTTCATAAGTCCCCTTCGATACATCAATAGTAGCTGATATTAGCATCTTCCTTTATCCGCATCTCTGAACTAAATCAATTCTCTCCTCGATCCAAACAAAGATCCTCTTAGAGAAACGAGGCGCAACTCCAGCTTACAAACTCGCGGAAAATAGCGTCGAAGACTGAAATCGCTGAAGTAGCTTCTTGCGATTCGAGGAAAGCCACGAAGACCACCACTCGTATACAATACCACCTCTCATCGTTATGAAATTCGAAAAAATTCAAGTAGTACCACGAGCGCTCGAAAGTTATCTCAAACGACCGACACAGCTAGTTCTCAAGTTTAGCGGGAGTTTCGCTCGCATCCCTCTCTTGCCGACTGTAAAGGACTGCAGGCTCCGCGCGGTCGCCTAGTCAACGTAAAAATTAATATTCACCGAAACTTTGCAAAAAAAGGCCGCGTTCATCATTGCCACTCTACAAAATCTTTTATCCGCCGTCCCTTTGTGCGGGTTACCGGCAGTGTGAATTTTTTAAGTTTTACGGTCGACCGGCGGCAGTGTCGCGGACGCGTACGCATTTAAAGCTGGAGATGCATAAAATAGCGCCACCTCGGGTTATATATAGCCCGACTCGGAGCAATCGAAGCGTGATGCACGATGAATTACTCGTCGATCGATAGTTTGCTTTCCATTTGCGAATCAGTGCATGCTGCTGCTTACCTGCTCGCCTTCATCGGGTAAGCAGCGGATATTTTTTTTTCGAGAAGAGAAAAATAGAGCAATTCGAAAAATGAAGAGATATACAAGTGGCGCGCTTTTTTGTTTCAAGAAATTGCTCGCGAACGGTTGGATAAGGCCTTTTAGCTGCTGCGAAATTTAAACGATATCTTTAGTGGAGTGACCCAAATAAAAGGGGACTAAACATCCTGTTGCATTTCGAAGAGTTAAATTGAAATTCCGAGTGAAGTTTATACACTTGGCTAGCTCGTTACCAGAGCAACTACCTTTCGAGATTAAAATATTCAAATTAATTTTGAGCTCCTCGATTACTCTGCAAACTGTTAAAAAAATTTCCTCGTTATCGCCCGCAGTGCTTCAATAAATTACCATTATCTTTACCGCTTCTTTCTCTCTATCTAAAAAGAAAAATACGCACCAAACAACTGCCTAATTTTACGTTTTGATGTTTCCGCATCCACCGTCGAGTAGCAAGTTTACCAAGGCTCAAATGCGCGACAAAAAGCGAGAAGTCGAGTCTTGCCTCTCGCCGTCTCCAGACGACTTCCTGTCCGACACCTCGGAGTTCGCGTCAATTTCGCAACTATTCGAATCGAGTTTGCGCGGCCGCTTGGCGCCCCGAATTCCACGACGGACTACCCGCCAAGTAGGTCCCTCGTCGACTCGCCTCGCGAAGTTGCTGCTCGGACGTACCGAAAGACACCCGGTGACAGGGGCGCGGGAGGGGGTAAAATTTCGCGGAATTTACGGCGGCGTCGCTTTTGTGTCGGCTCGGCTCGTGTAATCGTATTACAGGGAAATGCGCCCGCCGGCCGATGAGATTACACGGCGATGCTCGCGTTTAGCCCCGTCGGGCTGTAACGTGATTATCTGGCTCGGTGACGACCTCGAGGAGCCGATCGCTCGGCTGCGCGCGGCCGAGGCTCACCTTTTTCAGAGGCAAACGAGCTGCGACACAAGCTCCGCCCGTTACGGCATCGCTAATCTCGTTGCATTTGCGAATTGCGGAAGTTTTGATTTGTCGGTTTAGTCGCTAATTCGATGTTTTTTTTTTTTAATTTCACTTGCCTCTGCTAAAGTGCGTGACATCGTAATGATTAGATATTATGATTTTTACAATTATTAATTCAACTAGAAGTAACGAAGAAAGTTAAAATTATTTACAAAATTAATTAATTTTCTATAGAAGGATTCTAGCAGAGAACTCCGAAAATGTTATGAATAGAAATGATTAAATAAATTATCATTTCCAAATCTCAATATTTCTATTTATTAACGACGTGAAATAGCTTCTTTAAAATACCAGATTTCTATCTCGGAGATACTGCAACTCGTTGAAAGGTAATTCATGATTAAGGAGGAGGAGGATAATTTCCCGGAAAAATCGTCTCCATTCGACCGCGTCGCTGAAAGGCGTAAGAGCCTTCTATTCAACTCGCTAAGAACCACCCCGAGGCCTCTAAAGACAGAGTCGCGCTCCCGGGGCGGCTAAAGTCGCAGTCGGCCATTACCGAAACGAATGCGGGGCTGCGGCGCACAAAGACGCTCCGAGGACGCGTAGTATCGGGTGTAAAAGGGAGCCGCGCGACGCTTAAGGTGCCACTCGAGCGGGCCGAACTTTCGGATGCGCGGATTCTGAATGGGTCGGCCGGTGGGAGAGTGGGTGCCGCGCGCCGGCTTGAAAGCCCGATTAGCGGCTCTCGAGGCTTAGGGGTCAGACGGCCGCCGGGCTGCGAGTCCGCGATTACGCGCTTCATCGGGCCCGCTCAATGCGGCAGCGTCGCCCGGAAGTAACGGGACCTTGGAACTCGAACGGCGCTCCGGTCGATCTTGGCCCGATGGCGACGATCTTTATTTTGAGGATCCGGCGATAAAGCGACGTTCCGGTAATTATTTGATAACGAGCTTCCATTGAATGGTGAATCAGCGGCTCGAAGAAAAACGATTGTTTTGTCGCTCAGCGAAGTTAGAGGAGGTATTTACTTACTAGGAGAGTATCTCACCTCCGGGTCATGGATTTTGCTGAAATTTTTACAAGAGGTTCCTTTCACCTTCG
>JAXIUT010030646.1:0-15011 GCA_035586675.1 Eurytoma californica | reverse complement strand
CGTGCGTGTGCGTGCGCATGCGTGTGTGTGTGTGTGTGTGTGTGTGTGTGTGTGTATGTGGGTGTGTGTGTGTTCGTGGGTGTGTGTGTGTGTTCGTGTGTGTGTGTGTGTGTGTGTGTGTGTGTGTGTGTGTGTGTGTGAGTGTGTGTGTGTGTGTGTGTGTGTGTGTACATGTAATACGTGTATGATTTGTGTGTGTGGATGGGTGCGTTGGTGAGGGCGCGAGGCCGCGACCCTGAGCTCGATCGCGCGCGCATACACGCGCGCACACTTACGCTCGGGTACGGTGCGCCCCCACGTATGCGCGACAGTCGCGCGGCGTGAACAATGAAATTTTCGCCTCCCTCGTCTCGCCTCTCTTCGCTCCTCGCCGGGGTATTGCGGATTCGTATATCTGCGATGATGACATTGACTTTCTCTTCCACAGTGGGCGCGCCCTTTCGAAGGAAACTTTTCTCCCTCTAAGCGTGCATCGAGAGTTGACTTTATTTTTAATTCACCCTGGCGTGGATAAACTGTTAGTTTTTAGCAATAAACAAGGATTTCGAAAAATAAAAACTAATGTGTGGGTCTCGGGGACCCCCGATAGGAACGAAGTTCCCTCGGCTTATTATTTATATAGATATTATAGTATGTTGAATTTGCATTATAGTACGACGGATGATCAGTGGGTGTCATATACAGAGGAATAATTAAATTAAAAAATGTTTGCACTAATAATTTGTAAAAGTAAGAGAAATATGTAGAGAGAGAGAGAGAGAGAGAGACTCGATACACACAAGTCAATCAGCAACCGACAGCCGAGAAGAGCGTACCGAGGAGCTTACAGTCAAAGCTGTCGAGTCCCACATGTATATACAGATAGCACAAATGATATAATGAAACAGTATGTGCATAGTAAAATTAAGGCAGTGCTTCTTCGTCTCTCTCTCTCTCTCTTTCTCTCTCTCTCCCGCTCTCTCTATCTTCGAGTTCTAAAGACAGTGTTAATAAACAATTTACGAGTTTATAAAAAAAATCTGAGGAAAAGCTTAAAAGCAGATAAATTTATAAAAATGAAAATTTTCGTAAATTAATTTCTTAATTTTCATAGTTTAAATTGCGATAACCCCCTTTAGTTTGCAGCTTTATATCTTTCCGGTTGACAATTCAAATTCCGCGCGTTTATTGCAAGCGTTTGCGCTTTTAGATGTAGAACACGGGAATGCGTTACTCGCAAGCTGAACTCGCGCTACGTGTGCGTGCACGCGCGGGTGCATCTGCATACGCATCCAAATGCGCGCGACAAGTGCTTTGTCAAACTTGCAATTTGCATTGCGGAGAAAGCACCTGTTTATACGCATACTCAAATTATATTTGTGTATTTGTACGCATACTCAAAGTATATTTGTGGGTGCGCGTAAGAATAAATCAAATTCTTTCGACTATTTTGTAACGGTCAAATCAATTTTAATCGAACGAATTTTTTCTTTTTTTATTTTCATCGCCTTTTTTTTCTCTGTCGCAATATATAAGTGAATGCACCGATGAGATTTTGAATTTTTCCTTAAGCATCTCCGCGCGCTTCAAATATATCTAATAGCGCACGAACGTGTGGGCTAATCGCGGTTACGAGAACGATTTATGTATTTATTGCGTACTCTCGATTTTCGAGTTTCCGAGAGATTTCATTGCAAACAGTAAGCTTACGAACGGGAGAAAAAAGCGCGGCGAAATAAAAAGAAGACGATAAGTGGACGCGAGAGCAGGGGGTGGGAGATCCAGGGGTTGACGACACGGGGAAGAGGAAGAGAAATAAATGGGATTTACTTTAATGAGATGCATTAGCGGCGGCGAAGCGTCCGAGGGGACCGACCGTATGAAAATTTCGCGGCGGGGAGGGGAGGGGGGCGAGAACTTGGAATTAGCGACTTCGTTTTCCTCTAATAACTTCGACTGGTGCGTGGCTAATCGTCTGATTGATAGGCTCGACTTTCGCAACTTTGACTCACGTCGTAATTGATTTTTCGCTGGTTATTTTTGGACTGTACTGATAACCGTTGTGCCGTGGTGATATTTGCATTTTTTTGCATACAGAGTCCTTAATAATTTACATGGAGTTCCTTTAAGTCATCGATTAAGTCGTTCAGTGTAATTTATTAAAGTTATTATTATGTTTTATTATGACTATTGCTATTATTGAATGAAAAAATGAATAAATAAATAAATATGTGACATTTGCAGCAATTTTAGTTTGGATCTTTTAAAATAAGCCTCTTACACAAAGTTATATCATTATTCGTTTCTTTACTGATTTCTAATTTCACATATGCTATGGAAGAGTGAGAAAGAAGTGTGAAAATCATTTTGATACATCGTTTTATGTAATAGTATAAATGCAGTAACTCATACTTTAAATTTCGTAAAGAAAACTCCAATATTACAATTCTATTACACTATACCACTGAAGATGTAAAAAGCAAACATGTTCTAATAAATATTCTAACAAACTATACCTACGTTATAGGCTTAAGGAAATTGAAAAAATTAACTTTTAATATATTGCTACAAATATAACTAATAAAAAATTTACCGTAGTATTTATTAATTTTTACATTATCGTAGTAAGTATATTTAAAAAAAATTCTTACTATTATAGTATACAGTTCCTACTTGAATATTTAAGTTCCATTACATTTTTGTCTAGAGTAAAAGATTTTAGCTTACTGATCCTACTATCTTCTATAATTTCATTTATATTTACGACAGAGAATTACATCGGTATAAGAAAATTCACATCTTTTTCAAGGAATCTCCAGGTTAAACTGAGTTTGACTTATTATACTTCCCGTATAATATGGTTCTTGTCAGTGCGAAGCGGACACACGGAAGCTATCTATAATTCAAGAACGCATAACTTTTTTTTCTTCATACATTTTAAGCAACCTACATTTTGAAAGAATGTAAAAAGGGTCCGCTTGTAAATCTCGACCTCTCAATGATTATCGACCATTTGAGCGACGTTCGCTTATACGGGAGGTGGACAAAATTCGTAAAAATGAATTTTCGGCAAAAATGTTAATGTTTCACGCCTATAAATGAGGCGCGATCTGGAACGACTGCTTATTTTATCCAGGTTTTTCATAAATAAAGAGTAAAAAATGAAAGCTCGTAAAAAACATCGGGGAATGTATTATGCTCGATAATAAATTGAAGTTCAGCAGATGCTTTATTTTTAAATCAAAGTAAATTTTCATTTGAGGACGTTGTCAGCTAATTAAAGAGAAATATATGGCACGAAACTTTTTGTTATTTTATTTTCATCATATTCCACTAAAGCGCAATTTTTAAAATACGCAAAAACGTGGCTGTTGTTAGATCTTGTGAAGAAAAATTGTAATTCGACCTTTTATTCAAAGTTTTATAAAGATTATGAATGAAACACTAATCTGTTATGCATAATTGATGTCGTAAAAATTGCAAATCTTTTCGAAGGTTTAATTTTTTGTTTAATACAATATTATTACTTCAATTTTAATGTAAAAATATTATTCATAAATTATTTTACATTTTTTTAAAACTGAATCTTTTATTCTCTTTTACACTTCATAACATGCAATTTCTTTCAAACTTTAATATTCTCAATGTACGCATATGCATTTCAAATATTTTACTCAATACTCAATGTACATATGAGAAATTCTACAAAAAAAATCCCGTTAGCGAGTTCAAAAACTGGAGAAAAAAAATGTATGAGTCCATCTAGTTTCGAAGTTTTTTTCTTGTTCTTTTGGCTATATAATAGAAGAAAAAAATGTTGAACACGCGATATTAGAATTTGTATTTTTTATTTCTACAAGTTAAGTTTATTATATGAAAAAATTTACAAAAATATCTCATTTTCGGATTCAAAAGTTGCAAAAAAAAGGATGTCAGGGTTCATCTATTATATCCTACAAATTTGTTATTGTTGTAAACACCATATAATAAGCGAAGAAAGTGTTCACGTGTTCAAATAAAGTCCGAAATTCAAAATATTTGTTGGAGGCTTCATTCCTTATATGGATTATATATCACACATTCTTTTTAATTCGCTATGCTTTTGAAAAAAGAGAGAAGAACGCTCCACCTAAAACTTGGACAGCCTCACGCGAGCGAAGCCATAATTGACCGATATGAATTCCGCATTCATGTCATGTGCCGGCGAACGCGTAATTCACTAATCATCTCGAGCAAATGGTCGATATGTAAAATCGCATTTTCAATCAATACAAATTATTCCCGCCCACGCAGCATCCCGGCCGCCGAGCATCCCGCGAGCGTCACACCCCCGCAAAAGTCCGACACTCGAACAGCTTCGTACCGATCAATTAGGTCGGTCCAGCTGGTCTCCTCGAGGAATCTCTCCGAGTTCACGCACATAATCCCCGGGACGTCAGTCGCTCTCCCCCTCTCTCTCTCTCTCTCTCTCTCTCTCTCTCTCTCTCTCTCTCTCTCTCTCTTAGTCTCTCGCTCTCGCTCTCGCTCTCTTCAGAAACGCGACGTCGGCCCTCTAGGGGGCGCCCCTCCGCCGCCCACTCCCACCCCACGGCCGCCGCGCTCGCAGCCTGCTCCGCCGCGGCGCGGCGACGGCGCGTCCAGCAGTTGCCCGTGGACTGTGGCGCGAGTGCGTGCGCGGCGCAGCGAGGTACGTCGAGAGGCCACACGCGGCGCGTCGCGCGCTACAGAGACGAGCCCCCCGTCCTCCTCCTCCACGGTCGCCCCGCCGCCACCACCACCCCCCACCCAACCCCCCGCCGCCGCCGCCGCTCAGCGCTCGGGGGCGCCGCGCG
Organism: Eurytoma californica; assembly: GCA_035586675.1. Lineage (NCBI taxonomy): Eukaryota > Metazoa > Arthropoda > Insecta > Hymenoptera > Eurytomidae > Eurytoma > Eurytoma californica. The sequence continues at coordinate 10,200 of JAXIUT010030646.1, read as the reverse complement.
AGTTCCCGGAAGACGCCGCCGCAGCAGCCAAGCTGACGACGGCAGCATCCGCCGGGCCGCCGTTCCTCGAGGGGTTGCTCCAGCGAGTCTGCGCCAGGATGCCGTTCTTCGGCAGGCGGGACGCCGCCAAGAAGCCCAAGAAGGACGCCAAGGACGAGAAGTCGCCCTCCATCGAGGACAAGTACATCCTCAAGGAGCAGCTTGGCACGTGAGTGTGTGGGCGTCTGTCCTGTCCTCCTCTGGCTTTGTAACGCGCCATCGTAATGTACGGAGGAGCGTGTGCGCGAGCGCGAGACCACCACCCCCCGCGGGGCCTGCCCGCACTGGAGTGGAAAATTTTCAAAGCCCGATATATGCAGCCCGACCGGGGAGGTGACGAGGCGCCGCCGTCAGCTGAGCCTCCACACCGACCAGAGTCCGATGTTATCACTTAGCGCACTGACATTGTCACATTGCAGTTTTTCGCAGAGAGATTGACTCTCGTTCCTAAAGTATTTCTGTCACATTTTACCAGTTCGATGATTAGTAGATTCGCAATGAGTCTTCATTTATTTGAACTACGTTTTCTTTTTCATGATTTTTCAGGTTATAAGGCTTGTCGAGATCTTCTGAAGTACTCTCTAACCTTTCCTTAGTTTCTTTTACGAATAGCCTTCAGATGTGTAATATGTCTCTTAAAAAGAAGTAGACATTAAATTCTATTTGCTCATAGATATTAATTTCACACTGTACGGAATATGTATATATACCGCTGGAATGACGATGAAAAGGTACCTTCTTCCAGGATCCTTCCTCCTCATCACATTTTCATCGAGTGCGGAATTCACATAAAAATTTAACTACCAGCATATAAATCAATGGAAATAATATTCCCCCGAAAGGCGAATGAAATTTTCACTCCTTAGCCGGGTGCGAGGAAAACGTCTCTCATTTTAGCATGCCGGGGAGGTGTGGCGATTCGCCTAATACTGAACTAATTATGTTCACACTTCGCCAGAGAATTATCAAATGGAAATTCGAAGGTCAGGCACGACCGAGAGAGAATATTATTTTCTATATTAAAAAAAGTCCGTCGCGTCTTCCGAGAGGCGGTATAGTAGGAGAATTTCCATGGCGACTCTTCTCTAGATTATTAATGCCTTCGGTGTGTGCATTGGCTGCCGAGTCGGGTCTGATCAATCGAGAGGCGTCCGCATATCGATGAAAGCATGCAGATGCATCCCCGGCTCGTTCGTTATCACCGGGCAAATTATGTTTCCACCAAGCGACTGTGCTCTCCTTTTTTTTTCTCCCCATTCGTTTCCATTCCCTTGTGCACGTGAAAGGATTAGCATCTCCATTACGAAAACATTTTTTTTTTAAATATGCTGATTGTCACCCCTTCAAAAGACGGACGTATTTAGATAAGCATGTTTGGATCTCGTATTGTATTTGTTGTTTGTCTAGGGATAAACAAGCCAAAAGTGAAATTATCCCCGGGATAATTGCTATTTAATAGAAATTAAGAGGACGTCGTCACCCCTGGGGATTCATTTATCATCGTGAAAATAACGTCGTTACCCTCAAAGGGGTTGAGTTGCGCTCTAAATCTAAAAAAAGTTGACAGTCACTACCTTTCAAGTCAGAAGCCAAGCCCCGTCTTTTATGAGCGAAAAATTCCACTCACTTAGGTGTTTCATCACTTCATTGAAGGGAGAGTGTCTCTTTGATCGCGCGAGTGAGAAAGAGCAAATTTCACGCTCAACCTTACTTTTTCCCCTTGTACTTTGAAAAGCACTGCAATTCGATTTACGATATTAATTTCAATAGGTTAATCAATTTCAAATTATGAAATTACGTTTAATTGTTCTACGAGGTACCTCTTGACTGAACAGAAAAGCAAATGACTTACCTAACCTCAAAATGATGAAATAAAGCTTTTAAAACTGAATTTTAATTGCTTATCTCTGACATAGCTATTGCAAAATAAAAGTAGTCATTAAACTGTTTTTAAAAGACATTTGTACATCGAAAAACCAATCTATAATAGACCTACCTCCTCCAATAACCCAGTAACTAAAGAATTCCAACCGCGAAAGGCAATTTTTGGAAAATCCAAGCCGATGTCGACCTAACCTCAAAACGACCACTTTACAATTGACCATCCCTGCAAAAGCACACTTTGTCCAGAAAGGGGTTAGCCGTGTCCTTGAGTCCTCGCGCGTGGGTGGAAGGGGGTGGCGCGCGTTGGAAAAGTTCAGGAAGACTCGACCGATACGTGAGCGAAATTGGGTATGTGGTCCACTGCCGAGGCTCGTAAAATATCCCGCCCAGGACGATTTCGCAAGCGCAATTTGACGTGGGTGGAGCTCGCCGCGATCGGTCGCCTCGGGATGGCTTTCGAATGACTTCCGCCAGCAGGAAAAACTCAATTTCGCGGAACCACGCGCAAAATATGCGAACAAAAACTTAATAGCCTGATAATCGTCTTCGAAGTCGTAAAAAGTATCATAATTCCACGTGACATGCGCGCGCACTCATGCCGGGTGTTACTTTATTCAACAGCATGCGACACGCTATATTGCCAAAAAATGAAAATTACATAAATAATCTCGCTTTATGATACTTCTGCTGCGCAAAATGTCCTTTATTAAGTGTGAGATATTGCTGGCTCTAATTAAAGCGAAAAGGTTCATGTTTTTAAAGCGGTTTTAGGTTTAACTTTATTCTCTTTCGCAGAATGTCCTTTTTAGTGGAGTTAATTATCTAGGTTAAAAATTATGCACATAACCTCACTTTTATCTGAATTTGATTATAAAATGATACGCACGCCATATTTGATGCTCGTAAAACTTTCTCTCACTTAATATAGAGCTTATTTTGTTAGTACGAGTTAAATTTTTAATTAACCCCTTTAATATCAGAGAATTCGTAAAATAAAATAATTTTTACATTTTTTGCAAATTTATGGAAAAATTTCAACTTAAAAATGGTTAGTGATTTCTGCCCGGTCTCAAATAACATTTTTAACATTAATAATTCTATTTATTATTATTATTCCTCGTGTGACGCAAGGATATATTACCATTCTTTAATTATCTTATAAGTTACTAAATATGATGCATAAATTCATGAAGCGATTTATTTTAAAACGCGCGACAATCAAGGAAATATCAAAGTCAAAGCTATTACAATACAATTATATACATATAAACGCTGAGAAATGGCTCCATTTGGCCTCAAGTTTAATTTGAAGTTTCTGAATTATTACTGCTAATTATGTAAACATGTAGTTTCATCATCATTTTCATCAGTAATAATCAGTAATAGTGAGTCCATTTATTCAAGGATTTGTTTAAAAAAAATTAATTTATTATTCTACCTACGTAAAGAAATGTTTATTGAAATCAGTTTGCAATTCCACATTTTATTTGCAACTAACATTAACCGGACCAATTTAGCAAGTAAAAAATGCACGAATTAAAGTAACATTAAATCGTATCCTTAATTTTAATCGCGGCAATAAACAATTAACGCTCTTATTGCTCTCTGACACACATTCGCCAGTTTCTTTTCCCGAGTACCAGGTACAGTTTTATTTCGTAACGCGAACTCGAATTATAGCCACAGCGGAGATCGAAACGGCTTCATCGCGAAGTTTATAATTATTTTCGGGGCAGGAAGAGGGCGAGGGGAGGGAAGGAGAAAGAAAGCCGGAGCCCTTGATCGAGTTATTTTAATCCCCGGTGCCCTTTGACGGCGCGATAAAGATTTTCCCCTGAAAACACGACTAGCCGCGACGACACGCAAATGCGCGCCCCCCGCCCCCTCTTAGCATCCAGGAGTGAGAGGGAAAGATAGAGAGAGAGAGAGAGATAAAAAAAAGGAGAGTGAGCCGACTCCGTAATTGCTCAATTCTCCTTTAAGGACTCCAGGTATAGCATGCTCGGGGCAATAAAGGGGCTTTCCCTCTTTTCTTTGCTTTGCTTCTTTTTTTTTTATTTAATCGCAATTACGAGATTCCTTTGCGCTAATCCGCGAACCGAATGGCGATGGCTTTTTTTTAAACGGCAGCTTTCGCTGAACGAGGAAGTCTGCGCTTGGCGCTTCGGACGGACTTTATTTAGCGTGGAAAATATTTTCCACTCCCTTTGCATTTGGAATTGTTCCGGTTGTTTTGGATTTATTGGAGATTCTGGATCCTAATTAAAATTTTACCAAATATGAGACGTCGTCGAGGTTTAAGTGCTTTTTTATCGCTGCAGTTTAAAAATGCATTAGTAGGGTGACTGGTATAATTACGACTTATTTTACGACTTTGTAAAACATTAAACCCCCTGTCATGTACATTAGATAGGGAACTCATGTACTTTGCATGAGTTAAATCGAGATTGTGCCCAGGAAAGATTAATTTAAGTGTGGGTAAATGCGTGTTCTATACGCATAATATATAGATCAATTATACAAAAAAATGCACAGCTGGTGCAATATTTTTTTAAATGTATCCGTTACACGCGGATATTCTGCGCAAAATGACGTCAAAAAAATTCTGGATAAACAAAATTATGTTTAAAATTAAACAGATTTTAGGAATTCTAATTTAGATTGGGGAATATTTAATTATAAAAATTACATTGAAATTCCACCAGCTGATACTATATGAATGATGCCTTCTCAAGCCTTACTGACTTGGAAAAAAAATGTTCTACTAAAAGTTACTTGCATTCTTTATAAAATGAGAATAAACTACAGAAATTTAAATAATACGTAACATTTTACACAGCAAATAGTGCAATTTTTCGCATTTTATTCTTTCTTCGCTAAAAAGTAAAACATTTTACTAGCCGCGGGAAGAGCTAAAAAGAATAATCCAATGCCGCAGCGCGAAGTGCTAAAATCCTCCCCCGCGAGCCTCACCTACTTCGCCAGTTCATATAGCGGAGCGAGGCTGCCCGCTTCGCGAGCTATTTTTCCCTCAAAGGCGAGCGGCGAAGGGATATGCCAGGCGGCCGAGCGATGCGGCGAAGCCATTTCCGTATCGGAAAATCGTATCGGGACTATCGAATTGGTTCCGCATCCCCCCCCCAAGACGTTCCGCCGAAGTCCGCCGACTTCTATTTTTCTTCCTCGTTTTGCAGAAAGCCGGCTCTAATGTTTTTCTTCCTTTTTTGCCCCGGAGCGAGTCTCGCAGAGCCGAAGGTAAACGATGGAAATTAAGCACGTGGAACTCTGTCGGGATCTCTTCGTTCTTTTAAAGCGCAGCCGCGCCGACGAAGATTTTAAATCTTCGTCTCGAACTTTTATATTAATGCCGTGTAAAGTACGAATTAAAACGCTCGCTGTACGGAGCCCATTCCTGGCATTATAACTTTTTCAGGCTGATTGAATATTCTCCAGGAATTCGTTAATAATCTCTGCGCTTCCTGCTTTTATATCGTCCTTTTACTTTCGTCGGATCTCCAGGTTAAAAAGTATTAAGCTCGACGCGTTTAAAATTGCATTCGCTCCAACGTACACCCAGCGCGGGTGAATCGTCACCCTCTAGACATTATATATTCTTATGAACAGGGGGCGACGATTCATCCGTGCTGGGTGTACGTAAGATCACAATTTTTTTTTTTTTTTTTTTTTTTTTCACGTCGATTCAAGCTTCAATTTTCCCGCGCCGCTATCAATCGAGCTCTCATCTCCGTAAGGCTTCCGAAGCGCCGTCCCGCTGAAATTAAATTTAGAGGGGAAAAGAAAAAAAAAATAGAGATCGTCTTTTGAAAGGTGTACACGTGAGCGTTGCACCGGCTCTCGCACATGGTGATATAACTATTAACCTACTTTACTTCATCCGCCGGTCTCGCTCGTAAAATTAAGAGAGAGAAACCGCAGGTAGCCCGATGATCGGCGCGCACCAAACCGAGCGAGCAGAGGCCGCGGCTCGCGCGCAGGGTTGTTTCCGCGGACGAGAGGCGACGTCGTGCGCGCGACGTTTGTCGGCCTCCGGAGAGATTTACGGCTGGCACATTGTCCCGCGCGCTCCTTTTGGCCGGAGCGCGGCTGTCTTTTAAAGGTCGCGACTTTTTCTAGCGCCTTCGCTTCGACTGGTCATACTGGTACGCGGACGGTTCGCTGTGAAATGAATACTTCGTTTATTAACATTAAAAGGTAGAGTCCTATTTATAGGTAGAGAGGGTTATTAAAATAATCCCGCTTTAATGGTACAAATCCAGAAGCATTTTTATTTACTTCTGTACTTAGTGAAAATTGCATTCCATTTTGCGGCTAACAAATGGCACCTTTGAAAAAAAATACGCCAAAGTGAAGCACATTTTTTAGCTTTGTGGGGAAGCGCTTTTGTCAGTGATATAAACCGTTTACTGAAATGGAGTGGAATTCATTGTCTATTCTATGTGAACTTTATAAAATTTTAAATAATTATTTAAAAATTATATATTTCCATATATTATTTAAAGCTTTTAAGGCATTTTGTCTTATAAGCTCAAATTTACAAGAAAATTGTTGAACAAATTTTAAAGATTTTGAAGTTTGTTCACCTTTTCCGCACTACATTTTTATTGCAATGTTTTGACTGCTATTTAGATATAGTTACTACCTCCTTAAGACTCATTTTCATAACAAGTTATATAATAGGGAAAAAACGTTTAATTTATGGTGGAAACGAAAATAAGCATTTTGGTAGATAGCAAGCTATGTTGCCAATTTTGATTTACTTTTACCCAAGCAACCGGTAAATTTAAATTCTAGACGTAAATTAATAATTTTTTTGTTAAAAAAAAAATATAGAATGTTTTAGTCTTTATATCAGTAAAGTGCACAACATAAATTTTGAATGAAGTGAAAAATGAAATATTTATCAATTGCCTTAAAAATGAAACCTCAAAATCAATTATGGCTTTCAAAAGTTAAGTGGATAATAAAAGAAACGAAGGAATCACTCAACCTAATATTCAAATAATTGCAAATTTTTTATAATTTTATGCTGTCTGTAAATTGATGCTCTCGTGGTTATACAAGATCCCGATGACTTAACTGTATGAGTTAAGATGTTGGCGTCTAATTTGTATTATCACGCAAGAGCTACAAGATTGAGGGCAATAAAATTTGAAAGTCAAGAAATGTTCACTTCACCATATTTCAAATCTTCCTATTATATAGTCGAGGCGTGGCAAGGAAATTTTACGACATACTAAATTAAATAAATTTGATGATCGCCTCTTTGAGGTACGAGGCAAATTTTGAGAATATTTTTTTTCAATTTTGAACTCGAATTTAATATTCCAACAATATTGGATTACTTTAATGGCCTTTAATTATTCAAAAATTCTATTATTAATCCAAAAAAAGTCAATCTGTTTGTTCCTGCTACGTAATTGCGTACGTAAAGCAGTTAAGTAGATACAGTCCGAATACATTAAGACAAGTAGTTTTACTAAAGTAATGTTTTTTATGTCTGAAAATATTTTATAACCCCAGCTTATTTACTTTACAACTTTCGCCAATGATAATTGCATCACATCTCTAGAAAATGAAAATGCATAAAGTTTTTAAAATTGTTAATATAATAAATAAAATATTTGCGTCTAAAGTACAGTTGATGAATTGCATTGATGAATTGCGAACAAATTGACCTCTTTTACTGCACAAAAAGAAAGACATAGAAAGTGAGATTGAAAATGAATGTCCTACTATATCCGTCTGTATCTACTTCAAAAGTTAAACTTGGCATAGCGGAGAGAGCGCACAGCTCATTGGTTGCTCGACTGCGAGTAGCGTATCCTTACAACCGTTTATTTCCTCTCCAAGAACTTTTACATCGACGTAATTTTACTTCAGCACAAAATTCAAAACAATAGTTTTACAACTAAATTACGTTAACAATTCTTAAAAAAAAAAAAAAAAGTCGAACAAGCAAATTCAATTTCTGCATTCTTTTTACATTCAAGGAAAAACAACAGCGCGCGTCACCGCGAAATAGAAAGAGCTCTAGTTCAACCTTAATTATTAACGAATTATTACAAATAAAAAATTCATACGTCAGTCGGTCGAACGCAAAAAAAACCCACGTTCCCTTTGTACCTCGCGAAACTCATCGCACCGGGCCGGGAAACAAAGGAAACGGTTACACGAGGCAGCGAGTAGGAAGATTATTAAAACTAAATAAATCCCTGTGCCGAGCGAGTCGCCGCAAATTTAATTTCGCGCGCGCAGTATTTTTTTTCCGTGCGGAAAACGCAGTGCACGCGAGGCTGCCCTCGCGAATCGATGCCCGCTTCGCCTCGAAGCCGCGACAGTTTTCCTAGGGACGGCGGCCTCGCGGAATCGCCCGTGTAGAGTCGCGCCGGTCCCGGGAGAGGCGTGCGCCGCTCGTCTCGCTGGAGTCAATTACGCGCGAGGACGCGCCGCAAGAGAGAGAGAGATCGATGGATTTGGATCTCCGGCCTACTCGATGCTTTTCCTCGCCGGCTCGTCTTTCCTGCGCTTCTTCTCGTATTTTTTTTTTTTTTTTTTTTTTTTTTATTTTTCTCCCACCCTCGAGTGGGGCGGCGATTCGCCGACACCGGAGGTCGACCCGGAATTTCGGCGCCGGGTTTGTGTACTTGCACTTGACTCGGCGTCGGTGCACTTGTACCCTGCGTCGTGCGATTGAATGTCGGTCAAAATTTTTTTATCGAGCGCTGGTTCGGAGCTTTCTTTTTGGCGCGAATTTCGAATGCTTTGTTTTTTTATTGGATTTCGTAGTAATCCTTTCTTTAAAAAACGATGGCAGAATTTTGTGGAGTATTTGGAAGTGTAATTTGATTGGTTCCTAGATTAGATATTCGATTTAGTGGCGTAAATATTTTAAATTCCTTCAAATGAATTGAATATTTCAATTAGAATTGCCGAAGAATTTTTGTATAATAGATTAATGAAATTGAAATGTACATTCAATTTTTTAATTTTTTAACATTGGGCTATTGTATATTACAAATAATTTTATTGAAAAATATTCTAAATTCGCATATTTAATTGAATATCTAAACATGTTATTTGGTGCAATATATATATTATTTTGAAATAGTCCTTATGAATTAAAAAGTATTTGTTGATTGAAAAGTTATAAAATTTTTCTGAATTTTATTAAAAGGATATCAAATAATTAAGTGCACAAACGCGATAGATTTTGCTAGAATTAATTAATTTTGAAGAGTTACAAAAATACTTATCAAATTTTGACATCCCATGTACTTAACTACATACACTAATGATTTTGCTCTCAATCGCATTATGTAAAAAATACAGCATATTTTTATAATCAAGCCAAAATTATTACAAATTTTTCTTGCGTAAGGGACTATTTTATCATTTTATAAAAAGTGTACTATTTTTAATATGGGATAATAGAAATTGTAAACATATTGTCACACGAAAAAATTGTTTCATGTCAACATGAACTTTATCACGTAAAGTTAAAAAAAAAATAGATATAAAAAGGAGCTGAAAATAAGATTGTCCAAGTCAACTCTGCATAAGCGAAAATATTGCAAAATCGAGATTGACGAAAATATCGCTTATTATTATTAAGATACTTATTTGCCCGACGGTGACGTCGGCAGTTTCATTCACTAATGCAGCAAGCAAGAGGCAACCACGAAAAAAAAACTCCTCGGATAAGAACAGAAAATATTCCACTGCTCTTGTATTTTTAGCATCTATAATGCAATCCATTCAACGGCTATTTTGACGTTTTTATCAAAAGCACTGAATTTTTGTATACCGACCAAAGCGAAATTCCGGAATAATAAATGACGAACGATTCTATTTACGAAATATGTATCAATATGATTTTTCATTGGATCCGCAATACGGACAGGCACCTTACAACGCCGGAATAATAGCGGACACATCTGAGTAAACTCGCGATAGCCGATTATCTCCCGCGATTACTTAACAGAAATATTTACACGATACAAATGCGACCGTTAAAATATTTACAAAATAAAAGATGCCACTGGAATCGTCATCAATTAAGTTACATCTGCTTATCTCGCTCCTCCTTAGAAATTCTCCTAAGCACCACCAAAAAGCCCTAGAAAAACCGCTGCCAATGCATTGGCACGAGGCTTCCTCAAAATGAATTTGCTATTACCGGTTGATAAATTTTATACTTTTTTATTTAAATGATTTATAACTTTTACTATATAATCTACTGTAATAATTTTTTAATTT
>JAXIUT010030635.1:0-15015 GCA_035586675.1 Eurytoma californica | reverse complement strand
AACGTTGCATAATTAAAGCAGGACTAAAAGTTAATCCTCTCAACCCTCGCGTTTAGATACACAATTCACGATTCGACGTAACGGCGTTTCTTTCATGGACAGCAAAATCGTTTCAAAACGCCGCTGAAAGCGTACGGCGCACGCGGGAAAAGAAGCGAAAGCCCGCAGCGTTAAAATTGACGCGCCGCCCCGTTTCACCGCGAAGGCGATCGTAAAGCTCGCCGGCGTTAAATTCGAGGCGCACGCACGCACGCACGCACGTAATCGGCGAAGGGGTGGCGCCGTTCGCCGCGGAGGCTCTAAAAATTTACGAGCAACTCGAGTGCCCCCGGAGATTCATGCGCGCGACGTGAATTTCTGCTGCTTAGGCCGCGCGAGAGCCGCGTTATTCCGTCCGAGCGCGCTTGACCGAGTCGAGCGTGCGGATGGGCCGCGACGATACGAAACGGGGGGTCGCGCCTCGTTTTCCTTTTCGCGGCCGGGTGCACTCGGTGGTGCCGATGAATTTGTCGCTCGCAAAGTGATTCTACGGGTCAACTGACATTTCGTAGATTTCTATGTTGTACCTATACTGTTCCGCTGGGGAAAAGTGTGTGCAGGAAAATGGATTTTTTTTAATTCGATACGTAGGATAAGTGAGGGTTAGGTTTTTTTATCGGGTACTTTGTATTACGATAGTGGGCATGCATTAGAGTAATAATTCTTGCAAAAAGATATTCAGTGTTACTTAAGTAATCGAGATTGTATATAAAGAAATTCTTTTTCAAACTACTTCTAGGTAATGGAGAGATTTTTAATAATAAAAAAGAGTATTTCGTCAGCGATAGCTAAAAGAATATCGGAATACATCACGACATTGATTTTTTCTTTCTTTCTATATAGTGATTTTATTTTTTATTTACGTAAAATATTCTCTTTTATATCTTCATTCCGCTTTTCTGAAAATGTACAGAAATTAAATGAATTCAAAAAATTGACTACCTATTTCATTTATTTTGAATTGAAGCATCACAGTCCTCATTTCAACCCAAATTTCACGATTTCGAATAATTTAACGGACAGCGCAGGAATTATTTATTATTAACGCTTGGGTAATCGATTGGGAGCACTGTGTGGTTAACATTTAATTAATTCTAAAGCGGATAAAATCCCTCAAACTATATAACATGTTGATGCACTTACGATTCAGTGCGTGGTAAGCCTTGTGAAATTCAAAACGTTAGTGTATAATATAGTGTATATTCAGTGGCTCATCATTTAAAATAAAAAATACTATTTGCCTGCACGTGCTTGATTTGTTGTTAATTTGCTCTGACAATGGCACCGAAAATAAGTCTTCTATCTAATTAATAACAAAAATGTTTTAACAACTCTAAAAATTTAAAAGATTAAACAACCAAGTAAAACCGAAATGGAGGAAAAAAGCTCGAGTACCACTTGGCTCCGAAATAGGATATTTCGACACCGATTCTCTGGAACAGGATCTTTTCCATCGCTTGTTCGAAATAAGCCTCTTCTTCACATCTCGCCTGCTATAGGATACTTTTCACTGATCCTTTGATTGCGAGATAGAACGACTCGCAGGCCGACGAAATGAACAACGAGGAATTCTTCAAAATGTTCGTTACTACCGACAGTTTGTCTCAATTGGGAAAGTAGCAAGTTGAAAATTACGAACGCTCGCTAAATTTAGTGCACGCTATAGCGAGAGCTGCGGATAACCATGAAACGAGACCGACGGGATAAAAAAAAAACACAGGCACACAGGCAGAAACGTAATAAGCGGTCGGCAAGAAGATGCGGCGATAACGTAAATTGCTTCGACTCCTTTCCCACGGTGTACCTTTAAGAGTAGGGGGAGCGCTCCCGAGCTTCGCTCGATCCGAGAGATAGCGCGCGCGCACAAGCCTAAGTTGGCACTTCTACTGATCGGAGACTTAGGAAAGCAGACGTGCCACCGTGCCCGTTCAGATTTAGGCATTCAATATTCAATGCTGTCTCCACTACTAAGTAGATGCGCCATATGTTTATAACGTAAACAGTTCTATGTAAGGAGATTTCACCGTATCAATCAAGTAATGAATTTTGCTCGCATCAAAAACGCACTAACAACTTGGCTTGGTACGCAATGTGATTGAATAGTCAATGTCATTTGCACGTACATAGATAGGTAGACTCGTGCATGCAGGAGGACAGTTTTTTCTTTTGAACTTATACGCTAATGAAATTTGTATGAAATTGATTATATTATAATATTAATAAAATAACTCATAATGTTTAAATTTAATGCTTATATTTATTTATTAGTTTTTTTCACAATTTTTACGCAAGGTACAGTGAATTTCATCATGAATCTTTGGATAATGAAATCCAAAGTTTTAAAGATAAATAATTTGGGTGATATCTACTTTCCCGGAAATTTTGAACACTAGATTCCAACATTTTGAGACTCTCCTGATCTTGCAATTACATCGACAGCGTCGATAAGTCGAGTGGACATGTTACGAACAAGAGCAATGGCGCCACAGATTAAATTATCGGATATATTGTTAGCATCGCGTATATATCTTTGACTGCATTGTCATAGGCAGCAATCTCCTAAAATGTTTGCGCACGTAAAATAAAAATAAACCGCTCCGAGGAAAGTATCGTAGAGCAAGGAAAAAGGCGTGTTCGACTCGCGAAAGTGCATCCAACAGACTTTAGGTAAGAGAGCGAGCAGATGGAAGTCGCAACGTCGGCACATTGGCGTCCGTCAGCTAAGGGCTCGACTTGAAATGCCTCCTGATAGTCGATGACACGGAAAAATTCGAGCTCCGAAAAAAGAAGTTCCCAGCACAGGAGAGAGAGAGAGAGAGAAAGAGAGAGAGAGAGAGAGAGAGAGAGAGAGAGAGAGATAAGACTTTGGAATATGCGGATAATCACTTTGATATCGGCGAAGCAGATTCGAGGGATTTTGCAGCTGCGGATTGACGGAGTAAAAGGGCCAAAGGCTTCAGCGCGGTTCGGCGGAGGCTATTAATTGCAGGAGAAATATTTTCGCGTCCGCGGGGAAGGGGGATCGATCCGAGCCGCTCGGGGTGAAAGCTTTTCTCAAATCGCTTTTCGCGGCCTTTTAAACAGCGAGGCACTGATAATGAGTTCGAAACTGGTATTACCACGTCACCGTCACTATTCTCAATCGAAAAGTCTATTGCAATTAATTGCTTTTATTTACTATCGGACAGAAGGTACAATTTTAACGATTTTTTGCTATTCTGGATAACTCCAGAACAAATAAATAAATAAATAAATGGTTTAAATTGTCAATTTTTTTTCAAAATGAAATATATAGCAGAAAATGCGATTTTCAGAATCCCCGCATAATAAATGTTACATATTTACATAATGATTGATCGCAACAAGCAATTTATTTCGTATATTTCGTAAATTTACATTTACTTAAATATGCGACGCATATGCATTTATTTAGTTTTGTTATTTACAAATTTACATTTCATTTTATTATACCATCGCCTGCTAATAGACTACAATCAAGAAAGAACGAACTTAAATTTTGATTCCACGGTTCTTTTCTATGCTCTTACAATATACTAAAGGGAAGCGCGGTATAAACTATCTTCATCCTAACAGCTTGAGCTTTGCTTACAAAGAGGCCTTTGAGCTATTATAATTCATACGATAACGAAGCACAGTCTCCCGAACTCTCGACGAGTCTCGGTTAATAATTAGCGGTAATATATTCTTTCCCGATGACATTTTAATGAAAAACTTTTCTAAAAGTAGGAGACTTTCAATATTCACGTACCCAAATTGCATTTGCATTAAATTAAAAGGAAACTTTATAATTTTATGAAAATGTATGAGCCTCACGGTATTAGCATTGTTATAGTGTTAATACTTTTCAAAGAAAGAATTAAAATATATAATTTGATTCAATGTTTACAAATTTAACGCTTTAACGCCGTAGTTTTCCATTTCAATTATCAACTAAATTATCTTCAAAAAGCGATAATTAATTTGCCGCAGCTTCAAATGAAACCGAAAAAAAAAAATTTATCAAACGACCAGGAGGAAGAAGTGCAAATGGCGCTACCGGCACTTCCCCCCGCAACGCAGTCCCGCGGAAATGCAAAACAAACGGCGGACTGCTCCCCCTACCCCCCGTCACGGTGAATATTTTCCAAGTCGCTTTTGCCGCGAGACCCGTCGGCATGCAACCGGGGCTCAGCGGCAAATCCGGCCTGGAGCGAGACGCGCAACAGAGCGACTCTGAAAAAATACTCGCTCCCCCCGATACTCCCGGTGCTCGCATAATCGATGGGCGCCTCTCTCATGCATGGGGACCCGAAACGAAATTTCCGGATAAAAGCGAGCACTCGCCGGAAAATAAAGCGGCAATGCCGTTTTTCGCCCCGAGGAAGAGGGCCACGCCGGCGTAAGATTGAAGTTTTCCGAGAGGCCCCCCGCAGACGCGTGGCAGCCCACTATATCGCGGTAAATAATGCACGGAAATGCTCGGCGCCGTAAGTGCTGTCTTGGCCCGCATTGTCATTCGCGCGAAGGAACGAGCGGCTTTGCTCCGACGGATGACGACCTATAAATTAAGAATCAGTGGTAAACCGGCGCTTTAGTCAGACTTGGCGAGGTTCGACAGATTTTGATATTCTTAAGTTCCTTAGATACACGGTGCACTGCGTTTTAAAAAATAATACTTGTTCTTTTTTAGATCTAAAATACTAAATAATTAAAAATAAAGAATTGCAGAAATTCTACATTGTCTTTTAAAAATTGAACATAGTATTCGCTTCTAACTAAAAATGCTCGCTCCAATAATTTCACTACATTAAAACATATTTTCGTGATACTCCTTCTAAAAATAAAACAACATTCTCAAACGTAAAAAAATTTATGCGCTTTTCTTAGAAAAAACACGGAAAAAGTGCATTTTTTTATTAGATTGCAATTTGCAGAAAATGTACCTTTGTACTTAAAAAAGCAAAAGAAATAAATGGAAAACATCCTTTTTGCATCAATCGATCCATCGAACATCCCACTTAAAGCGCGCGGCTATTTACTTTTTCGCTTTGTCAACGAGTCAAATTACTCACACCTATAAGGGAAATTTAATTCTCGAATATCTGCAATTTTACCGTCTCTGTAATCTGACTTTCAACAAATGCGCAAATGGAGCGTGCGATGGAAAAAAAGAAAAGAAGAGTAGAGAGCAAAGTGCGAAAAAAAAGAAAACGAGAGGCGAGATTAAACATTTTCCCGTTCATTTTGTGAGAGCGATTCTTCGGATGGACAATGCTGCTGGAAAGTAGACGGATGCAAACGTCAGAGCCGCTATTGGTTCGGTATTCTGGTAGCGATGGAACTTTGAATTCCGGTCTATCCACGTCGACGGCACTTTTCCCGCGCGGCCTGCCAGATGCAATGACCCGTATTTTTCTACATTTACGACTGAAGATCATTTCTCTATTTTTTTCAAGAGCTATCAGGATAATATCTTACGGAAATTTTTATTCATCGCAGCACCATTCGAAGATGCTATATAAGCAAAAATAATTTTGCCTGAATTATGTTTACAATTGAGGATTCGACAATTGATTTATAAAATGTTATCCCACTGCTCAATAAACAAAAGTACCCTCTAAATGCGAAACAGTTAATTAGTTTTTAATGAATGTGCTTCATTTCGTAGTAATTTATTTGGATCTCTATTAACAGTAAATAAAAATTCGTTAATTTATTTTTAAAACAGATATTTTCGTTACTAATTGCACCAATGTTTTAAAATTACACTTCGTTCTTTTACCCCTCTATCGCCGACTTGGAAGAAAACGTGATATTTTGGTCACTATTAATTAATTAACATACTGAAATGTTTTGTTATAACTATGAACAAAACTAAAATAGTAAGCTTCGACACTCATTTTTAAAGCCACAAATCTTGATTTTTTTTCGATATATATACTCCAAATATTCCTAAATTATAAAGAAAAAAATGATATTTCAATATGCAGTCTCTTAAATTCAAGGTATTTTTCTTTTTTATTTTAATGTTCTACAACCCATAGAAGATGAGGTACTGTCCTGTTGCCTTAATATTTTTTTCTACAAAGTTGGGTAAGAATATGTGATTCAATTCACTTTTCTTCTCCTATAGTAAGGTAATTTGTGTAAAGCCCGAAGTGACGTATTTCTTGGAGCTTTAAATAAACGTCAAGAAATAAAAATATTTAACACTGGAATGCAGTATTATCAACACTGAATATACGAATTTTAAAATCAACGTGTATAATGCATACATTTTTTGCAAGTCTATGCATAAATTATATAAAAAGAAGCTTTTAAAAAATACACCTCTTTGGGCTCCTGAGACTCACACCTCAGCCATGTGAGCATTAAAGCCGCCGAAATGAATAAGACCCGCCCCTCTTTCCAACCGAATAGATACTTCGCATCATCCTTTTCGCGGAAAAAGTCTCAAAGAATGTTTTTCATTTCACCTGCCGCTCGCTTCCAGTGAAATAATCCAGTTTCACGTATTCATACTCCGCAACGGCGGCCTGCGCGCGATTCGCCGAGGCGCAGAGCCAACGCTCCAACGCGAATAATCGATCCACCTCTCGCGAGGAAAAGAAAAACTGAATAAAACTAAAGGGAGAGAAACGAAGAGAGACGCGAGAGAGACAGGGTGAAGTAGGAAAAGTAAAAGTCGCGTCGGCTCGGTTACGCGCGACGCGCGGCCGCGCGCTCATTCAGAGCGCAAAATTGAATGCGAAGCAAAGCGATTCGGTTCATCGCGTCCCCTCAAAAGAGCCCGGCTTTTTTATCGCTATCTTCCTCCGGCACGGGTGCACGCGCGACACACTTTTTTTCCGCTCGGCCTCTGAAAACAAAGGAGGCGAAGTCGCCCGGTCTCCGCGTGCCCCGAGGCCTTTTCTCGCGCGACGAGCATCTTTTAATGAACGCCCCGGCCTGAAAGGCCTACGGCCGGCCGGCCGCTTTCGCGCCGATGTCAAAGCTGGCCCGGGGCGTCGTTCACCGCTGCTTAAAAGTGCACGCGGCTCTCGCGGCGAGAAACGTCCACTGGCGAATCTTTGCGCGCCCGTTCGATCGGAGGGGGGAGGCGGCGAGAAAGATGAAAAGAAGGGATGGCAGCCGAAGGCGTCCGAGCTCGCACCCTCGGCGATTTGGCACTCGACTAAGCGACGGCGCGGCTGGCTAAGTGGCGTTGTCTGTACTCCTCGCTGTTTTTTTTTTTTTTTTTTTTTTTTTGCCGTTTTCTTCGGAGCAGCAGATTTTCGCTCCCCCGGGGTAGATCAGGGCACGATAAGTCGTAATTGAGCCGAGGAGGACGGGGCGGATACGAGGGTAATCGTTGCGGGAGATCGGCGTCTTTTTTCCTTCTGTTCGTGGCGGCGTTGTGAACGTTACGAGACAGCGGGTCCTTGCGCTTTTTTTCATTTTTTTTTCGCACGAGTCTTGAAACTTTTGGAGAGATAAGGCGAATGTATCCGGGAAGCGAGGAGATTACCGGCTGCCTTTTTTGGGAGCATCAAACTTCCGAGGAGGAATTAGACTTTAGCGCCTCTCGATCCTAATCTGAAAATGTGAAATTAGTTAAGAATGTGTGAATAATCGCGTATTCCATGTGCAAAAACTCCGTTCATTTATTCAATACGAGGATGACTTTTCAAATGTATTATATTACTATTCACATTTATTATAAATTAATTTCATATTTTCAGATTTATCATGATGGGGTAATTCGTATTGTTCGAATTGTTGAGTGTCGAGTATTTACGTTGCATACCATTGTTATAATATTTAATCATTTTATTTTATATAGGAATGAATCAATAAGTATATGAAATAATTTATTAATAAATATTTAGCTATATTAATATGAATTGTAATTGTTTCCTCGCAAAGGAAATTTTTTTTAGCGATTTATTACAATAAAAAGTATTACAGCATTTTCCTGCAAATAAGTAATTTTCAAATGAATGCAGTGATTCGCACATTTTCTCACGATTTTGTTGTAGGTATTACTACTGTAACGAATTTCCGCAGTGTCCTAAATAAAATCACGTGATACCCGCTTTCATGGATTAATGTCTCTAAAGCTGCAACGGAAGTAGTCCAGTTTTTACTCGGCTTTGAGTTATTTTTTTAACAATATATTTTATACTAAGAAAAATTCTTGATTAATGCTTAATGTAGTTTCGATGATTATTGCGATGACTAGATTAAAGAGTTTCAGCAAAGACGTATTTATAAACATAAAGTGAAAACGAAAGAGTAGTATCATTGTACCTAATGAGAAGAGCACGTTTCAATTTACCGGCTGAAACGAGCACGTATCAGGGTTACAACGAAAGCAAAGCAAAAAGTGCTTTTTTTCGTGTTAGATTTAAATTCTGCTACTTTTAGATGCAAAATACTGAAATATCCTTTTCTGGAAAAAATGAAATGTACATTTTTCGTAAGACAGGGCGATCCAGTCAAATGAATAAGTATTTCGATTTATTCAAGTTTCTGAAGTTATTTCAGATAAAAATTATTCGTTTCAGTATTATTATTATGATTTACATATTTAATAATAATCAGAAAAAGGTAGTATCATTATTTTCACTGGACCAATTTTTAGACACGAAATAAAAAAAAAAGTTTTCTCTTTCGGCCATGATTAAATTAAACGCAAAACAATGGTTCGCAAGAATAAATCGTCGCCAAAATAGTGAATAAAACAAAATTCTATTTTCAAACACAGCATTGCAAACAGCGGAACAATAACAGCGAAACAAAAGCTTTTTAATTAAAACTGCAATTGCGTCGCGACGCCAAAACGGGTAGAAAAAAAAGAAAGAAAAGTACACCGAACGCGTCCCTTATAGACTGCGCGCGGGATAAATCCCCGCGCGCGATTAAGCGGACAAGAATTATGCGCTTATTACAAAGGGGGGGAGGGATACGCCGGCGGATTAGACGAGGCTGGAAAAGCGTACGGCCGTAAATAAAGCGAGGGGCCCGGGCGTTCAATTAAGTCCGCTCTCGTCCGGCAATACGTACCGTCGGTGCCGTTGCGGCCGGGTGCTCCTGGAGTGCCATTCAGCCCGGGCTTACCGTTCTCGCCGGGCAGCCCGTCCTTGCCGCTGCGCCCGGGAAGCCCGTCCAATCCCGGCTCCCCGGGAATGCCTGCGGACAATGGGCGAGTGACACGAGCGCATCGAAACACCGGGGTCGGCGCGACAGAGCCGTCGCGCGACCGCGAAAATCGGGACGCCGGGCATTCCTCGGCGGAGACCCGATCTCGCCTTGAAGATGCCGCGGGGGCTAATTCAATGCCGAGGAGCTGCCCCGCATTCGCAGACGCGCGGCGGCTTCTCGGACCATTTCGTGTATTTGCTTTTGTTAAAGCTAACGCGTCTATTTAATTGGAAATATATGATGCTCCGGTAGTTTTGTAGCACTTTATGCTGCTGGAGATGACGATGAAACGATTTTCCAGGCACCGTTCGCCCATTACTAGCCATTAAAATGAACGAAAAATATCAGTTTAGTCGATTCATTGATGGAAAAAAGCTTCTTCTACAAGGAAAGAATACTAGTCGATTTCCAGTAGGGTAATTAATAAGTTACTATAAGAAGAGATCGATACTTCATTGTACGAAACTTTTACGCCAAGTTGAAAAGTACTTAAATTTAAAAACGCGATTTTAAATAAATTATACAAAATCTATTTAAATTTTTTTATGAACTTTAACAAAAGCTTTAAACATTCAAGCTCTTTTTACGCACTGTTCATTATTTTTTTATTTTATAATCAGATTGAATATATGGAAACTTCTACGAAATTTGTGCAGACGAAAATAACGGAAACATGTGATTCTTTTTCATATTATATCAACTATGGCATTGATTAAATCGTTCGCTGAAAAAATTCTTCGTTTGCACTAATTAAGTCGCGTAATCTATCGACATTAATACCGAAATATTAATACCGAATGCGTAAAAAGACTTCGATCCAATCAGAGAGCCGATCGTTATTTATGATTTTTGTAAATGATATATTTAAACAATAATTTTACCGTCCACTCCATCGAGTCCGGACTCGCCTCTCAGTCCCTCGGGACCTCGTGGCCCCCTGGGTCCGGGCATACCAGGGGACCCTTGAATCCCCGGAAAACCTTGGTCGCCTTTCATACCAGGTGGTCCCATAGTTCCAGGCAGACCTGGCATTCCTGGGGGGCAGAACTCGGTCGACTTCCGGCAAAATGACTCGATCACTTCGTACTGAGAACAACATTTTTTCGTATAAACACATTCTTTTTAGTAACATTATTTTAAAACTTCATTATGATGAACTAGTGCTAAAGATTTTTTCCTTTTTCTCTTTGAATCTCAGAGAATCGAATGACGATATAAAAAGAACCCAACATCATTAAAGCAATAAAAAGTCAATTCATTACCGTTTCTTATCTCTTTATCAAAGTTTCAGAAACTCATCCATCAAACTGTCCAAACGGAATCTCCAGACCCGGCCCAATTCCGATCTCCCTCCTCAAAATACAAAAAAAAAACATACTCCACCCTCGCATTGCCTCATAAATCACAACACCGTCCCAGCTCCTCTCGCGGCCTATAAATACATCCGCAGGCCTCTCGCCGCAGTTTTTTCGTCCGATAGCGGCCGTTGGGTTTATCGTTGATTTGTGGCATCGGCGACGCCCGGCGCCTAAATAATCTCGCGCCCTTCCACTCGAGGGGGCGTGCAATCGCGCGGATGCCTCCGTCGCGGGCCTCTGCACGCGCCCCACGCCCGAGTGGCTCGTATAAGCCGAGCCCAAATTCCGCCGGCCCTTGTCCGATTTAATTCCGGCAAATGTCCGCGGCTGCGTGCGGCGAAATCAACTTACGTGGCCGAGGCGACTAAGAGGCACTACGCGCTCGAGGGTGGCTCGGAAAAGGTGGCCGGAAGCCCACGGGAAAAGCTCTGCGTTTTAATGCTCAGTGCCCTTAATAAGGTTTAAGAGGTTAATGCAGTTTGTCCAGGCGTCCGATGATCGAGTTAAGCAGATCCATTATTATCTTTGCATTTTAAATGGGTAGACTTACTTTTGCGGAATCGTTTTACTGAGGAGTTTTCTGTTTTTTTTCCAAACCATTTAATTTATGAGAGAAGAGATGCTTCGAGGTGTACCGTACAATCATTTAAAATACTTCAGTTTATTAATAATCTTTCTAACGCATATATTGTATGAATAATTATCGATTTTTCTGATTATTATTTATTCTGTTAATGCCTTTAAAGTCCATAATAAGAATCACTCTACTTTATTTATTACATTTTTGTAATTAATTGATTAATATACTAATAAATAAATTCAATTGCAAAACACTTGCAAAACTCGAATCAAGACAAGGATGGGTAAAGTTAACAAGACGTCACGTGTAGATAAATCTGGAAGTTTAATCCAACCAACATTAAATAATTACTTCACGGTTAAGTGATAATATTACGGATATTTGGATTATAAACAAAATAATTCTTTTAGTCAATTAGATCTAATATAATAACTATTGGTTCTTGAAGTCAAGAAGAGTGATACATTCGAAAATTGCCTTGGGAAATTAAAAGTAAAGTATGTAAACAAATATGTATGCGTTAATCCGCATATGCGCAAGCTACTCTAGAACTTTTTAACGAGTTTTTTTTCTTCGTATATTCTCTCGAGGAGTTCTCTTACAAGTACGTTATGCTAACTTTTCCCTGAGTGCACTTTACTCAAACTTGTCTGCGAGTCTACGCAAATTACTTCTGTATTTCAAACGTGACATGAGAATTTATATGGCGTACATGAAAATACATAATTCAAGAAGAAAGGCTCTTAAAATAAATAAAAATATTTCCGATCTATTTGTATACTACATAATTACACTGCTCTTCTATTAATATTCTATTAATCAATCATTTCAACTTTAACAATAGCAATCTTCAATCAACCCGGATACTAAGCCAAATGCGTGGAAAACAAGAGGAAATTAAAAATAAAAAGCAACCAAGCAATATCGAAATCTACCCGGTGTCCGAGCCGGAAAGTTATCGACGTGCATTGTCCCCTCCAGAGACCCCGAACTCCATCGGAAAATATCCCGAGAGCAGAGATAAGTAGGTATAATCCGAGCGAGTCGATCCGCGAGCGATAATCCCGAAGACGGCTCTCGACCCGCTTCCGCCTCCCCCTTCCCCCTCCCTCCGCGTTTCGCTCTTCCCTCCGTACCAGTTATTCGGTTTCCAGTGGCGGAGTCGCCAGGGCTGGCGCTAACTTCGTCGGGAAGCAAGCGAGCGAAGCTTTATTTACGCCCGCCGTTGCACCTGCCGGTGCGCCGCGGTGCAGTCGCGCTTAACTTTCGCCGAGCGAATTTGTATTAAGCGCTAAATATTTTTCGATTTGTGCTTGTTAGTTGAGTCTCGAGGGAAAATTCAATGATCCGAATAAATTCGAAGATAATTGTGCGAGCGCGGCTGACCAAAATCGGTCGATACTACTTGTACTACTTCAACTTGTTTTTATGATGAATAATGACTTATGAATTATGACTTCAGAGTGTTTTTATTCTTTAGATAGACAGTGAGGAAAAAAGAGAGCTGAATGAAAGGTAAAAATTGTTAAAAAATAAATTGCTAAATAATTTATTCGTTTGATTTGAGACTTGTAAATTTGTGTGAATTAAAACTATAAACGAAGGAGAATGAGTATAATATAAAATTAAAAGCCGCTGTCAATTTATTGACACGTAACTTCTTCTTTGATTATTTTTTTTTTTTTTTTTTTTTTTTTTTTTGTACGATATGAAATGTAAATTATTATTCTTTTATAAAAGTGAAGGGAAAATTGTGAAAAAAAGTACAGTTTGCTAAAATAAGTGGAGAAATCAGAGATTTCAAGCAAAATTTTTCTTTTTTTTCAGAGGTAAGTTAGATGGTATGTAAATTCTATTTTACATCATTTTTTAAATGTTTTTTCCGTATGCTATAGGATTCCACGTTGATATTTATCAACGATACGTTTGTATATCTTTGTTTCCGACAGTTAAAGCGAAAACTCCGTTAACAGCGACGCGAATTCGCACAGTTACATCTCAATAACTGATATGGATCGGAGCCTGAACTCAGCGAATAGAAGGTTGACTTTGATTTTCGTCCAAATAAACGGAATAAAAATAAAAGCACCACTATCCACTACCAGTATCCGCTATCGTCCCTTTCGACATGGAAACAGATGCAGCGTTGACTCTATCGCTTTTCTTGTCGCTTCTAAGTCGCTCCAGAGAAAAGGAGAGAGTCGAGGGGGAGATCCGGCGTGATCGACCGGCTCGAGACGATTTGGAGATCCGCCCGATGGGAAAAGTTACGGCTTACAGCGGGAGATGCAGAAGCGGCAAGTCGTGACATAATGCCAGAGCGCGAGCAACTTTCGCGGAGAAACAGCGTTTAAGGGAAGTTAATGCTCGTTAGTCGCGACGGGCTTCGACGAGCCGTTTTGAAAGTTTTGGGAATTCGAGGGTCGCTCACATTTCCTCCAATTAAGATGAATTTCAAGCTAGAACGAATGTTTTAATAATATACAATAAATTCCAACGTTACATTGGATAATGTGTGATAAAAGAAACTTATTAGATCATAAGCACACATCGAGGTTAATTGTTTATTTTTTCACGAAGATTCCGAGATCACTGTAAGTCGTCCTTCGCTATCATTGTTTATACAAGAAAATGTATTAGCAGCACTAATTCTACGCATTCCTGTTACTTATTTATTTAATTACCGCTATGTAATATAAATATCTATTTATTTTACGTTACATCAAGTCTTTCAATTACTCGATAAACGATGACTTACAAGATTAAGCTGAATGTAAAGAGGACCCTACTGAAATGACCCTATAAAACCGCATAAAAAGGGTGCAAAAGCCGCATATCTTATTCGGTTTCTGCACCAGAATTAATGAGATTTAATCAGTTTTTATAAGGTCGTTTCACTAGGGGAGCTTCACCTTGTTTATCTTGATGATCGCCTAAGAAATCGGAAGCTATATCGATCAACAAGCAGAGTTTAAACATTAAACGCTTGAAAGCCTGTAAAACCTGTCAAACGACTCCATCGCCACTTTAAAACCTCGGCAATTGAAGCGAAAGTAGCCAGGCCGTTTGATTCGCCGGTGTACGCCACGCCGCAGGTCGACTAAGTAGCAGCCGACGCTTTGACGCGCGGGGAAAGAAGCGCGCGACAGCGCGAGCCGATTGTTCCGCGATCACGACGAACCGGGGAAAAAGGAGAGGCCGGGATCGATCGGGCCTTTGTGAGCGAGCACCTGGTGGCGGCGGTCATTCGCTCCCAAAACGCCGCGGTCGCTACGTCAAAAGGCACACGGCCGGCCGTCGTTAGGGCCAACCGCTCGACCCGCCCACACTCCTCAACGCCAAATGTTGATCGGAGCTAAACTAGACTTTAACAGTTGCGTGTTAGGGGGAAAAGATTCCGTCCGCTTGAAGTTTCCGGCGAACCCACTTTAACCGGCTGACGAAACGGCAGATTAGAATTTTGAATAAAAAATTTTAAATTTTTTCTGTTAGGTCCGTCAGATTGAATATCGAAAGATAATCGGCGCGTGTTTTTCCTTTTTTCAAGTTAAAATTTACAACGAAAGTGACGGTTACAATGCCGTAGTATGTCTGTACAGTGTACAATCGTAACGTTACGCGGATTTTCGGAAAGGCGAATATGATAATTCACAGGCTCTTTATATCCATGATTGATACGACGAAAATCCTAATTTCAAAAAAGTGCTAACTCCGCTGGAATTCAAAAAGGTACCTTCTGGAAGGCTGACCGAGATAGTACTCGCTGAGTTGCAGTTAGAATTGCTTCCTCCCTGAGGAAGCTTTGTAATAGTGATTTTTGAAGTTTTTGTAAAAACATATTATAAATGTTTTTTG
>JAXIUT010030624.1:0-15020 GCA_035586675.1 Eurytoma californica | reverse complement strand
TGTGTGTGTGTGTGTGTGTGTGTGTGTGTGTGTGTGTGTGTGTGTGTGTGTGTGTGTGTGTGTGTGTGTATATATATTGTATTTATTTATTTTGTTGTGAATCTCCCGCGACCGTTCGACTTCTCTCTACTCGACCGCGCGCGCTGTCTCTCTCGCTCCACCGGTCACGCTCGTCACCCCTCTCGCGGCCCCGGCCGCTCTCGCCGTCTCTCTCACGCGCTCACGCAGTCTGTTCTCGATTTGACGACCACGTGATCGTCTCGCTTTTTCCGGTACCGCGTTGCGAGGTAGTTCCGCTTCCCGGGGCGTCGCGGGTCGTACGGGCGGGTATATTTGTAGTGTGGCGGGAAGTGTGCTTGTTGTGGTATGTGTATGTATATGTGTATATGTATATGTGTGTGCTCCGCGCCCCAGCACGGGTTCGTGCTGCCGCGGAGTCATTGTGGGAGGAAGATCGCGGCAACGGCGTCAGCTGACGCACCGCCTCGTGCTCAGCCGCCTCTCCATCCTCTCTGGTCGCGGGGGACCTGTCGGCGCCGAGGCCCGCACGGCTGAGTCTCCTGGGGATAGGTCAGCGGGGAGCGCGTGGTCGGTGCGCGCTCTCTCGCTCTCTCTCGTACGCCGGCTGGCTATCGTCCGCTGCACGACTGTTACCGGGCTGCAATATGCTCGGTTACTCGAAAGACGGCAGGCCGATAATCCGGCGGCGTACACTCTCTTTTCCTAGGTTTTCCTTTAGGTGATGGGATTTTTCCCATCACAAAGGAAACTTTTGATTTCGTATCACATGGCCATGATTTGACAAAGTACGTTAAAACTATTATTCTGTTTTTCGATAACGGAAAAATAATTTCATACAAAATTTGCTTGAAAATCTAAATTTTTTATAAAAAAAATTAATTTGAAAACCGGCACAAGTCCACTTTGCCATTAATAATTTTCACATTTAAAAAGTCTGAATAAATACAATTTACGATGCCCTTGGAATAAGGGCACAAGTCACAAGGTAATTTTATTCCTTTTTATATTGTTGAATAATTTATGAAAATAAACATACAAGAAATTTCAGTAGTATTTCCATATGCAGTATTGCGTCTCACCGTACAATTAGACTCCAGGTTGCCACTGACTGGTAGAAGCGTTAATAGCCCCCGTCTTTACACTTAAGCTTAAAACTGTGTGTTTTATGTAAACGCTATTGACCACTCACCAACTCCCTCCGACAAGAGTAGTAGTCATATTACTCCTCCGCAACCAAATGCCCACCAGACCGTTTCTGAGATTGCAGAACACTGCATTGCCAATTGAACCCGGTTCCTCAACCCGATTCCTCAACAACCCGATCCATTTTCACCAGACTTTAAATACCAACCAACCCTAATGGATGCTACAGTGCTAGTGGTATCGAGCGGGATCAAGTTATCGGCCTCCCATAAACCAACATCGGGAATTGGTCTCCAATCACCTCTTGTTAAGGTCATTTCCGAAGTAACTTTTGGCGCTGGATCTAATGGTGACATTGATTTTGACTTTGCCTATGACCTTCAAGGTTATTTCAAGGTCACCTCCATTTTTTTAAATGGGAACCTGTATTTTTAACTTCAGATTCTGAAAGAGCGGGAAATTTTACGTTCAGATATGTACCCATGTTATGAGTCAAGGTCATCCATATGGGTCAAAATCTCTGTCAAAAATCCCAAAATTAACACAAAAACACCTTACGCGATAAATGTGTTAAATTTTTACACTGTACATATTAGGTTTGCCTATGTTAATTTCGGGATTTTTGACAGAGATTTTGACTCATATAGATGACCTTGACCCATAACATGGGTACATATATGAACGTTAAATTTCCCGCTCTTTCAGTATCTGAAGTTAAAAGTAGGGGTTCCCATTTAAAAAAACAAAGGTGACCTTGAAATAACCTTGAAGGTCATCGACAAGGCCAAAACCAATGTCGCCATTAGATCCAGCGCCAAAAGTTACTTCGAAAATGACCTTAACCTGGGTAAAAAATATTTTATCTAAAAACTTATACACATGTTTCGATACTTTTTGGACACCCTGTATATGTCGTAGGCATTTAGCGTCGTAGAGAGTTAGCGAACTGCCGGCAGAATAATGCGTCGAAATTGTCTTTCCTCTAACTTCCTGGCCTCGTTCAGGCATTTAACTAATTGCCTAGGCAGTTAGCTAACTGGCAGACGCGGTTTCGGCAAACAGAAGAATAAATCCAAACCACTTTAGCTACGGCGAATCCCAAACAGTAGCATCTACACTTACATTTCATTTTAAATTGTCAACAATGTAAGCAGTTTGACCTAAATACTTCCAAAATATCAGGATAAATACGTTTATTTCCAACGTACAAATTATTTTGCATTGAACTTCGGTTGGCGTTTAGTTTAGTACATTTATTCAAGTGCAATCGGTACTATGTGTGGGTTTCAAAATGGAAATTAATTCTGTAAATCGAGAAGTGTTTGGGACAAAAACTATTACTGTCGGCGACGTTCCAAAAGAAGATTTAATTAATTAACTTAATTAATTAAATTAATTATTAATTTTTATTTATTAACCTTACAGGCAATGTGTGGCGAACAAGGGTATCAAAAGTCTAATTGTATAGCAAATCGTCAACAGTGCTCTCTGAGTAGTTGTTTTTGGTTCAAATTAAAAATTAAATATAGTTCTAGATGCCATCAATCTTTAAAATGCTTTAATGAATAGCTCAAATTATAGAAATTGGTTCATTATTTTTATAAAATACAAGAACAAAAATATTCAAGATAAAAATGGTGAACATTTATTCATCTATTTAAATTTTTCACAATTTCAAAATTTTTCAAAATTCCGTTCATCTCATATCTGTTATTTGGACTCTTCAGTAAGACTTTAAGGGGCTATGGGACATATAGCCCCTTTTCTCAGTTATTTACCTTAAAAAGAGTTTCAGATTAAAAATTATATTAATATTATACATTAATAGTATGTAACATTTTTTACTAATTTTTTACCCAGCTTAAGTCATAACTCCATCTGGAACCTGAGATATCAGTTGTCGAATATTCTTTCCTTTCACCCGTGTTGAAAATACCCTGCAGGATTTTTCGCAGGGAAAATTTTTTCGCTCGTGTTCACGCGCGTTGCTCCACTCTCTCTCGCTTCTGCGTGCATGCTCTCTCTCTCTCCTGCGACGCGCCTCGATAGTCTCCTCCCTCTCCTCGCTCGCCGCGCGATGCCCCTCTACGCCTGGAAACTCTCTTGCACACTTTGACCCGCAGGAGGTCGTTAAAGCCGCTTGTACTACGTATCGGGTGGAATCCGTCTCTGTCTCTCTCAAGCGTACAGGGTGCTTCCGAATGCTCGCATATGTCTCTCTCTCTCTCTCTCTCTCTCTCTCTCTCTCTCTCTCTCTCTATCTCTCTCTCTCTCTCTCTCTCTCTCACCCATGCGGTTCATCGTATCGACACGCGCTTCGGGTATCTGCGCCCAGGGACGCCAAAACCTCGATACCTGCTCCTGCTGCTGGTGCTGATTATTCTGTAATGGAACTGTAATGAAGGAAGGATTAAGTAAATAAGGAGAAACAAATTAAGGAAAAATAATATAGTTTATTATTGAAAAATAATGTATAATGTATTATTATTATTATTATTATTATTATTAGGCAAATACAAATAAACGAACGAAATTAAACGACAATACAAAAAAAGCGTAGTTAGTTGAATTAAAATTAAGGCTCGGTCGGCGGAACAAACGCCTCGTGTACGCTATTGAGGAGAACGCGAAGGTCGACCTCGGTGTACAACAGCGATTCTGGATCCTCCAGCATGTTGTGCAGCCATCGTATCTCCTGTGCACGAGGGGAATGCCGGACCGCATCACTGTATCGCTTCAGATCAGAGAAAGTTCTGGCAAAGGCCAAATCGAGGATGGTGTACTCCCCCTGTTCTCCTGACGTCGAACAGCTGTACCAAAGCGTAACAAAAAAACACAAGCAAAACAAACAGTAAGAAAATGCAAATAACACGAAAAGCAGAAAGCAAAAAAAAGCTCCTTACCTTCGTTAATTCGCGGATCCATGGGGAGCTCGTGGCAGAAGACAAAACCGCCAGGACGGTACCCGTTCTCCCTTTCCTCCTCGCTCGGCTCCCGATGGCTAAACTGCAGCAGCAGTCGGGCGCGTTCCCGCGCGGCCAGCTCCTCGGCGGTGGGGACTGGCAAATTGTCCTCGATGTCCGCGTCCGTATCACCAGCGTACCCCATATTCGCTGCCTGTACGATCCCGTACATGCAGGGGTCTCTATAATCCCACCGCAGTACTCGCTCATTGGACCCTAGCATAAAATAGAGCCGCGGACGAATCCTGTCGTCTTCTGGAGATGCGGGCCATGGTCTCTCCGATCGCCGGAGAAGCAATCCTCGGTGCAGCGGGCGATGAAAGTTTGGGCGCAGGCGACGTCTCGCGCACAGAGTCCGACGATACCTCGCACGCGGGTTCCGAGGACACTATATTTACATCTGCGAACGAGGGCAAGGCGACCCTCGGCGAGTCGGCAACTGCAACAAACTCAAATTCCGCTGTCGTGGGCGCATCGTTAGCACTACCCACGTGCTCAGCTGCGGGTGGCGGTGACTTCTCCTCCTCATCGTCGCTGGTCTCGGAAAAGCTCAGTTTGCTATCCGAGGCTAGCAGCTCCTCCAGAGCTGTATAAAATAAAAAAAATGTATTAATTTTCTTCTGTGATTAATAATAATAATAACAATAATAATAATAATAATAATTATGTGGCCCTTACCTTTAAAATCTTCCCATTCACAGAATAAGCGACGCAGTACCTGCACGTTCAGAAGGCGAGCCTGCAGCATTTCACCGGCCACAAGCACCGCGAGTCTGTGCCCTCGAAAAATTGAAAGATGCAGCTGCGCGATAACCCTTAAAGGGACACCCAACAGCACCGACTTGAAGGCGCGCGCAAGATGATACTCATTCATCTCTCGCACGCGACGCACAGTGGGACGAAACCACCTTCTGGGGCGCATGTCACCTTGCTAATAAAATATTCTTTATTATAAGCCGACAAAATGTAAATATTTTCTGAAACTTGTAAATATAAAGTGATGAATGAAGAATAAACTATAGAACAATTAAAATCCAAGATACTTTTATTATATAATAGTATACTTATATTAATTATATAATTTTAATAAATCTTTAACACTTTCCGGTAACTCCCGGCTTTTTTTGTGACTTTGTTGACTCCCTTAAGTGAGAAATGAAAGGATCCGATGTCAATAAGAAGCGGTTAAAAATATCGGCAAGGTTTTCTTTTCTTGAGGTCATTCTGGCAAATTTAGTTTTAAATGTTTTAAAATCTTTGTTTCTATGTTCTTGAGCTTCCTCTGACAGTTGTCCTAAAGATAATAAATTTACAATTACTGTATCGGAATATGTTAAACTAAAATTATTATTATCCATAAATAATGTTAAAATGTTTATTTACCAACAGGTAAAATTGCTTGTTTAATTATGGCAGCTCCATGAAGAAGTACTTTATGTACCGTGGGAGACATAGTCCACCAATTATAATTTGCGACTACTTTTTTTGCTGTGTCATAACTGTATTTCCCAAACTTTATATGATCTATATACTCAGAGGTATTAATTGCTGTTAAAATAGTGTAAAATCTGTAAATGAGATCTTTATCAATTTTTGTGATTTCGGCAGTTACTTTCCAATTCTCAAAAAATCTTCTGGCCATATTTCCATCATTGCTGCTTCCAAAGCCCGTAATAGTAGCTCCTTTCATAAGAATAAAGATTATTATTAAAAAATTCTTACTTTTTTCATACCTTGTTTGGGTATATCCACTAACAAATTTAGTCTATTTTTAAATTCATTTTGTACTTCTTTCTTTTTTGTATTCATTATAATCTTTACAAATTTGGTCTTTTCTTGTACCTTTCATTCTTTGTTTGTCAGATAAGTGCACTCTGTAGATGTATTTGTATTAAAAGTTGTAAACGTTTACAAAGAAATGAAAAAATATTCTTAATACCTGTATGATAAATTTAATATAAACTCCATAAACTTTATTCTTGCATGTAAAGGTGAAATGCCCCAACATAATTTAATGGTAGATTCATGACTCAGCTCATAATTTACGGTACTTAAATTGTTCATATTCAAAGGGCCAGACTATTTTTATTTTTAAATTTTTATAATTGTCAAATAAGTTTTCACGATTTTTACTTAATTTTATATGGTACCTGCGTCGATTTATTATCTTCTATTGCATTTATGTTTTTTGCGTCTAGCATTGTGGTAAATATTTAAGTATCTCTTTCTCCTTGTATTTTCTTATAATTTTGTTTTATCAAATCTATTGTTTCCTTCTTATATGAAATGTTATAGGCCTGCAATAGCTATATGAACAAAGATATGTATATAAAGTATTGAGTAAAAGAAAACTTTAAGAAGAAAATTTATTTGTCGTGTTTGTATAAATTTACCGTGTTGATGAAGGAGATGGGTTTTCCCATAATATAGACCCATCTTTCTCAGAGATTATTTGCATAGGTACAATGGAAGATATAAAAAAAGATTTATCGGAAACATTTTCTTTGTCAATAATATGTTGAAATTCTGATTGTCCTGAACTTCCATCAAACCCTAGCTTGTAGTAGAAAATCATGTCATCAACCACTTTTTATTTTTTTTTTCAAAGTACTGGCGATTTCTCTGACATGTTTTCCATTTCTTTTTAAATGTAACTAGAAATAATCTTGCTGTATCTTTTAAAATACTAATACCTTTTGATTTAGCAACTTTTTCAATTTGCTCAATTACACCATCATCTTTTTTTTCATTTCTTTTCTTTAAGTACGTTGTATAAAAGTAACGTCTACTAAGATCCACTAAATAAATTGAGAGAAAAGTTTAATCTGATAATTTAATACGAATATTTCAAAAAGCACTTATAATTTAATACTTATCAACTTTTATCAATTTTTTATTCGCACATTTACTTTCAATATTACACATACTAACTTAAAAGTAACACTGTATACACAGTACAAAACGTGATTGATGAAAATCATAATAAACAACTTCAAACTGGAGACAAAAGCGTGAAGTAGGTTGCAGTTGTACTTATGTCTCAAAGAACGATGCTGTTTTGTGTATTTAAGTAGATTCAATTATTGCTTTCTTCGTTTTATAAAAAGATAAAACTGATAACTTCACACATGCATTAAAAAAGAATTTTCTTAAAATTATTTTTTTATATTAAAATTTGTATGTTTCAAAATATCGCAAAATATCGCAGTTGAGTAAAGTCTAGTTTCATTTTATAGTTAAAAATCTATAATGTTTTCCTTTGTTTGATATGTACACTTGAATACAATCAAAGATATGCTGTGTTAAACATAAAAAATTTTATTACTAACAAAATTAAAACTATTGTAACATAAATACTCTATCCTTTTAATTTAAAATAATAAATCTAAGTTATTGAAGTATATAACTTATACTTCACGTATAGTATTTTGTAATAAGTAATGAAAAAAAATTGTTTTTAATAAACACTAATATTTTGGTTTCAAAGTTTAATAAAAAAAAAGTCAATTTTTCATTAATTTACAGAGTGGAATTTTTTAATTATCATTAGTACTGAATTGTGAACAAAAATTATGTTGATGTTGTGAAATAATACTTTTTTTGAGATCTTTTTATGAGAGCGGCCCTGTCACCGTCGATATCATATCTGATATCGACGCTAACGCGTTGGCGGATCTCATCCCGGTGCCACCAGAAATCACAGAGCCCCAAATTATATATGTCGGCAGCATTACGGACAATGAGCTGCACCATGCGGTGCAGCGCATGCAGCGACACTCAGGACTGTTGATCTCGCTCGTCAAGAAAGGGCACAAGAGGTCCTTACCGGCCACCGCCTCCACGTCTAAAAAGGAGGAACCTCAGGAAAAAAAAAGAAGAAATTTAGAAAGAAAGAGTTGTCCCGCCATATACACAAAGGCGGACCATTTCTACCATAATTTCGGCGTCATGAATGCAGTAGCGAAAGCTGGCCTCGATACCTCGGAAGCGCTGCGAGGACTCGACACTTTTTTGGCGTAAAAAAGGACGGCCAATACACCAACATCTCACTAGCATGAGCAAAGCTAGGGGTGTCATCAAGGCGCTAGGACCTCTGCTTGAAAAACCCATGTTTTCCCTCGACGATAAGGAATTTTTCGCCACTATCTGCCGTAAAAGAATTTACGAAATATATGAGGGGACAACAAGTAAGGCAGAGGCACATTTCCTCGTATATAATCTACTGAACATCCAAGCACGCATTACTCTCTAGTACGTATACATTTATTAAAATATTTAATCATTATACTAATAATTTATTCATTTATTTCTCTTTTTCTCAGCATGCAACCATTAACGGAGAGCATGGCACGCACGGCCCTGGAGAACAACGTTCTAAATACGGCGTGGCGCTACAAGGCCTATCTAGTGGCGAATGCGGCAATCCTGCCGGAAAACAAAGAGGTGATGCTCGTCAAAGTCACCGAGCATCCTTACAGCGACAAGGCTTTCTCGGCGGCAATGGAAAAATCTTTTAATCAATTGGTTTCTAAAGAGGATAGACTGGCTCTCTTTAATAAAAAAACCGCGTACCCACCGGTGAATAAAAATAATTCTCATAATTCTCATATCCAACGTAACCCTTCCACCTTACCTCCCAACGCCATAACCAAAAAACCACCTGTCCCCATACGAGGGCAGAGCGGAGGTGTGAAAGGGGCAGATAACAGCACCCTCCTCCAACAGAGGGAAAGGGGGAGATAACCGGACCCTCCTTCACCCCTCCGCGCCATAACCACTTCACAAGGGGGGGGGGGGGGGCGAGCAAACAGAGGGGAGCCGTGAAAGAAGGAGATAACTGCCGCCCCAGCCTACCCGCACCCCTTCTGTCTCACTATATACTACTTATATATTTCCGCATACCACGTGTATACTACTTATATATTTCTGCATACCACATGTATACTACTTATATAATTACGCATACCATATGTATACTACTTATATATTTCCGCATCTCACTCTTTCTATCTCTGTTTCTCTGTATCTCTCTCTATTTGTCTCAATCCGATTCTTTTTCTATCTTTCTATATATCTCTCTATCTCTATATCACTCTATTTCTATTTCTCCCTATCTCTCAATCTATTTCTTTCTTTATCTTGATCTATTTTAATATCTCTCTCTCTCTATGTCGCTCCATCTCTATGTCTGTATACCTCTATCTCTCTATCTTTTCCTCTATTCCTCTCTCCGTTCCCCTCTCTCCCTCCCTCCCGTCACTTCACATCTTCTCTTCCGCCCTTCCTCCCTGCATCCCTTTGACGCTTTCTTCAGCTTTCTCTCCTGTTTCATTTCGCTCGTCCTTCCAATATTTTGTTCCCCTTTAACCGCCCTCCTCCCCCTCCCCTTCCTCAACCGCACTTTAACGCCAAAACGATATTTTTCTCACTAACTGCCAGAGAGCGAATAACCAATGTAGTGTGACCATTCTTTATATAGCTACTTTTCGCTCGCCTCGCAACATACTGTCTCCCCCTTCTCCCTCCCACTCTCTATTCCTATTCTCTCTTTCACCATACCATTCCCCCTAGCCGTCTATTAACCACAGTGCCTCTCTAAGAAGACGTTTAATGTTCTAGTATCGAAGAGCAAGTGCGATTTCGCCAGAGTACTTCCCTTACATACGCCACAGCACTTCCCTTACATACGTTCCTCCCTTTTCTTTCCTCCTCCACCTACTCCTTTAATCCCATTCTCCTTTGATTTCCCTCTAATTATAATCTCAGAATCTAAACTAAATGTCTAATCTCTAATCTACTTCATATTCCTACACTTGTTCTCTCTGCTGCTTCCTGGTCAAATTCCGGAGCTCTTCACCGGTCTTACCGGGCGCTTGCACCACGCACCCTTGAACCTTTTTTCCCTCTCAACGGACCTCTGTCCACCTGAGGGGAGTTCAAAGGCCCTTTTTTTGTTCCAGATGCAGCTCGGGGAACATCAAATTGAAATTCTCCCGCTCACTACCTCTGTAGATCAACCTTGATTCGTTGATGGCCGTACGTTCATGGGTGCCAACCTAAAGAAAAAAGAAGATGAAGCATGATCATCTGTTTTATCCAGAGCTCTCTCTCCCGAGGTCCGACGGAATTGAGAACGCACGCTCATCATGAATTCGATTCCCACGTTTAAGAAATTTTCTGCTTTCATTCATGAGTACATCGCTTAACGGGGCGCGCTTATTAGTTATGAATACATCCAGCGCGTGCACGCATTGCAAACAGGCTCACCCTATATATCGATGCGCCGAATTCGAAAAGCTTAGTACGAAACGGCGATGGGACGTCTAGTCAAAGGGGCTTTGCGTAATTGCTTGAGCAAACACAAGGGCACGTGCAAGAAGGGACATTGTAAGCATTGTGACAAATTTCCCAATACTCTTACACAACGGCGCGAAAAATTCGAACAAGGTTGCGTCGGGCGGGAAAAACGAGGGTGGCACGGCATGACTAACAGCGTGCACCTTAAACACCGTTTCCCGTGAATTACGACCGGATCTAATGATAAGCGCGATTGTGCTCGTACGCACGTCCACCGGTATCTACAAAGAAGCTTGTGCTTCATTATATACTTGCGCAACACACACACTTCGTTACCGATGAATTCGTACGGCGTCTAACAATCAAGGTTCGTTCGTGTTCGATTCGCATCGGCGCGATTAACGATTCACACTCGATCGCTTGCGGTACTGTTTGGTTTACGTCCCGCTCCATGGTAGGGCATTTAGAAAAATCACTCGAATATCTAGTCGTACGGCTTTTATGCTCCAAATCACGCGTTGCACCTATCAAGGACACTTTTGGCTCGTCTGCTTAAGCAAGTCGATAGAGTTTATTCGTCTCGGACAGATCTGGTCATCCTCTGAACCGATTACACCATCGTTTTGTACTGGCTCCAAAACTCGCCACAGGATCTCAAGCCTTTCAAGGTAAATCGCGTGACCGAAATTCAATTGCTGGGCTTGGCCATTGAATGGAGACACATATGCACAGATCAAAATCCTGCTGACGCCTTATCTCGAGGTCTACTTCCGGCCGATTTCGTCAATAACCGGGGCTGGTTCTCGGGGCCGGCTTGGCTCCAGAAATCTGAAAACGCTTTGCCTGTTGCGTACTCAAGGTCGTCCCGGATTTGCCGAGTATCAAGAAAAACATCTGCTTGCTCGTCGACGCGAAGGCTTGTCGTTTCTACACTCGATTCTCGTCTTACTTTACTTTGGTTAATTCAGTCGCTTATAATCTTCGCATGAAGTTCCGCGAACGTCGCGAGGACGACTGATCATCATCTCTGAACGGCTCGATGCTACGAAGGATTTTCTTGTGCATCCAGATGGAACACTACGGCCAGACTATATCCGCTTTGCAGACTAAGGGTGTCATCAAGAACGATAGGCTCGCTCCTTTGAACCCTTTCCTCGATAGACACGATCTGTTGCGTGTAGGAGGTCGTTTAGTTCACTCTAAATTACCGGCGGATCTCAAGTTTCGTATAATCTTACCCTTTCGACACCACGTCAGGGATCTCATCATTCTCGACACTCATCGAGTCACATGCTGCGGCAACGTTTTTGGTTGTTTGACGGGAAAAACCAGGTGCGGAAAATCGTGCGCAAGTGCTTGACTTGCGTTCTTCATCGGGCTTTGCCTCTGCGTAGTCAGATGGCCAGTTTTCCTGAGTGTCGGGTAAGGGAATCTCATCCGTTCTTTCATTTCGGAGTGGATTTCTGTGGGTCTTTCTTTATCAAGAAAAAGAAATTCCGCAATCGCGCGTAAATCAAGGCTTACGCTTGCGTGTTTCTTTGTATCGCCACCAAGGCCTTCCACATCGAGATTTCCAGCGACTTCAGCACCGAGGGTTTGTAGGCTCGTTCCGTCGTTTTACTGGGCATCGTGCCATACCCTCTCACGTTTACTTAGATAATGGAACGAACTTCGTCGGTGCCAATAATCAATTGCGTGAGATGTATTTGCTGCTTATGTCGGACCAATTCCAGGACGAAGTAAGGCATTTCGCCACTCGTCAACGCATCACTTGGCACTTTAATCATCCGCAATCTTCCCATTTCGGCGGAATTTGGGAGGCTGCGTTAAAATCTTTCAAACACCACATCAAGCGGGTGGTGGTGGGCGGACAGCTCACGTTTGAGCAGCTCTCCACGTTAGCGGTGGAAATAGAGGCGATTTTAAACTCGTGGCCTTTTTTATGGATAAAAAATCGGATCCTTATGATTCCACTGCATTAACTCCCGCCGACGCACTCGTCGGACGGCCTCTTACGATTTTACCTGAAACGGATTTGTCTTTTGTTCCAGTTAACCGGCTTTCAGCATGGAGATTCATAGCAAGGCAATCTTGCAAGGAAATTTGAGAAGGAAATTATACAGGGAAATCTTGCTGGATCCCCTGCGGGAATCACCGAAGATGGCCGGATTCTGTAGGGTTTCCCAGCAGAAAATCTTGCAGGATTTCCTATACTATTTCTTTG
The DNA here is from genome assembly GCA_035586675.1 of Eurytoma californica. NCBI lineage: Eukaryota > Metazoa > Arthropoda > Insecta > Hymenoptera > Eurytomidae > Eurytoma > Eurytoma californica. Next base: position 2,372 of record JAXIUT010030624.1, on the reverse strand, counting down.
CCTCCATTCCCTACATGATATCCTGGAGTAAAGCCCTGCAGGATTACATTTACAATTTCCTTGCAATGTTTCCCTGCAGGATTTTCAGCAGGATTTTCGTCTACTGAAAAAATCCTGTAGCATTTGATGCAGAAATTAGTATTTTGTTATAAAAATAGTATAAGCAGCATCGCTTATATAGTGATCGTCTGAAAACCCAGCCGCTTGCGTTCTTACGTTTGGTAGTTAATAATTTTCGTTCAGTGGTTGTATATTTTGACGCTATGTGGCGTACCGTAAAATTTACTCCGCAAGCGGCTGGATTTTCAGACGATTACGAAGGAGTTTTCGACGCAACAAAAAACCTTCTTTACTAATTGTATCTTCAATTGTTTTTAGTGTTTTCACCAACATGTTTTTCTACGGTTGGCCCATAAAAATGAATTTTGTATTTGTCAAATAATTCTCGAGCTTTAGTAGGATTATGATAAATTAATATGTATGAAAATAATTCGCACATTTCTTTTGAAAATTTGTAATGAGATCATTTAAACATTATCAATTTCATTTAAACACTTGCCCCAGTCTTCTTCTATCATTACTAAATTTCTAGCTTTTACAGCTTCAAAAAAACTTGCATAAAAACTAATGTGTGGGTCTCGGGGACACCTGACAGGAACGAAGTTCCCTCGACTTATTACTGACACTATTTATAGAGGAAAGCGGGGCAAAGCGGGTTATGGAGCATTGAGAGCGTTCGGGGCATAGTAGGGTTCCATGTCCATTGATGAGCAGACATTGTACCTTTAAACGGTTTTATGTATTCACATGATATTTGACTTACAGTATCAATATCTTAAGATTTTACTATGTCAAGATGAATATTTTTTATACTAGATTTTAATGTCTTAAACATTTCATCGAAATTAGATACATCTGCACCATGCGCTACTGCTGTATCAGCTACTTGTTTTATTGCTGAACCTACGCTATCCGGACGCCCCTTTCCATGACCAGCTTCGGTAAAATTATGAGTAATAGTACGAATTTGTTTAAAAATCTTGGGTAAATATGCTACCATTAAATAGAAATTGTTTTTGTTTCTGTACTGAGTCAATGGTGAATCGCTGATTATATGTAAATTAGACAATTGAGGATTTTTAAATAAATAGCTGGTCAAAATTGGAATCAAGTGAGCTACAATTGCTGTTGAATCGTGCTTTAAAGATTCAGATAACGTACAAAATGATTTTGTTTCATTAGCAATGTAAAGAACACCGGTGTGCAAAGTAATTTGTTCACGTGAAGCTCCGTAATGAACTGATTGAAGCTCACTGTTATACTTGCAAGAATAATTTTCTGCAAAATCAATGTGCAGTATAATATCTGTATTTGATATATTATTTTTTAATGGTTGAAATGTTTGATATTGGTGGTATATTGTTGCACAATGTGACATAAATTTTTGCAGTAAGTTATTAAAATATTTAATACTTTCATGAATACTTTCTGTGACTACTTTTTTTATAGTTCGTTGAACAATGATTGGTTTGTTTGTTTTTCCATTTATGCGTTCAATTTTTTCAGTCAGCCACATTTTTCTCGATAAGTTATTCTTTTTATTAAAGGGTAAATATTCTAAAATTTTATCTTTACATTTAAAACATTTTCTCAATAAACAATTTTCATTTTTTGAATCGCAACATATACTTTAACAACTTCACTTGCAGTTTTAGAAGAAATAATCCTATTATAATATAAAGCCGTGGTGAATAGTTGAATATTTTTGTGCGTTACACACAGACAAGTCTACGTTTTTCTTTAAAATTTTCATTCTTCTTATTGCTTTTAAGGACTTGTAACAGTCGAGGGTTTACAGTGAAGGATAGAGGGTTATTTTATACAGGTGCGTTAGAGCTCAGTACACTCTAACGCCTAATCGCGAGCGAGCTCAGTACACTCGCTACAACCCTGCGAAACGCTCAGTACACGTTCGCTTATAAAACTGAAGCTCAGCACACTTCAAAACCCCCTTCTAAATATAATCAATTACGGTTTGTGGAAGAGAAGACGGATTTATGTTAAACAGAATAAAATAAAACTTCAAGAATTAATTTAGAAAAGAAATAACAAAATATATTATTATAAATTCAATAAAAATTAATAAGTTGCATATATAATTTTCATCGCGCACTCAATAAATATCCGGCCGGACGTTTGACGCATTCACTCTGTAACAAACAACAACGAACAATAAAACTTAATTTAATTATCATTAAAAGAACTTATAATTAATTCGCATTTAAATTTAATAAGGTACATCAAATAATCGTAATATTTCTAATAATATAATCTATTCGCGTAAATTAACACTAAGTACGCGCGCGACGGTC
>JAXIUT010030613.1:0-15026 GCA_035586675.1 Eurytoma californica | reverse complement strand
CGGCACAATGGAGCACATTTTGGCACAGTTGGGCCCATTTTGGCACATTTCAGCACATTAATTTTTTCCACTAGGGATGGTGTCAATATATATATATACGTCACGCCGGAGTAGGCATGATTTTTTTACGTATTGCGGAGTGAGAAATACCTTGGAGAACGTGTGGTCGACTGTCGCTAGGCTCGATCGGCCAACGCAAAACTCATCAAGGATTCTACTTGAGTTCCGTTGATTATCCGTCATTTTGCGATCCAGCGTAATTATCCGTAAATGTGTAGCTCTATTCCTCTATTACCCTTAAATGCACGCCCTCCCTTGTAGAGGGAGGGGTAGGTTTCTTTCTCTCCGTTTCCGCGGGCATTTCGATCGTTTCCACTGTGGAGCGAAGGATACATTCGCCCGGTACTATGGGTTCAATCGATGGATGCTCGAGTGCTGCGGCGTATTGCCGCTGGCGGAGAGGGGCATTTTCGTGAATGACTTCTTCATTTTTATCTCGCTCTTCTCCGCTGGTTTTCTAGTACTGCCAAGTACGTACACGGCCGCGTTTCGCAGCGAGGATATTAACGGCGCCGAAGTGGTGAATACCATCGCTGGCGAGACGCTGGAGGTCTGGGTAGCCGCCGTTAAAGGCAAGTAAACCTGCTGATTGAGCGATCGTGATAGTGAGACGCTGTCCTCTACTCATCAAAGGAGCGCAATAATAATTATTAATTATAGCACACCACATAAGCATCTAGAATAAAATAAAAGAATATGCCCATATCAAAGGCGAGGGCGACAAACGTGCGGTCTAATTAATCTAATTATAATAAGGCATTCTTTATTTCCTTCTGTAATGGTGCGAATTTTTCTCCACCACCGAGTCGAAATTACCACATTCCCATTTACCTCATTTTTAAAATATATAAGTAAAAACTATTTGAAAAATTAGTTAACGCAGTTTAGTACTTAGTAGTAAAGTTTAGTAATTTAGTAACTTTTAGTTAAAAAAACTATTAACCCGGCGGCAGTAATAGCGATGCTACCGAGTCGGCCGACGATGCTCTCGCTGTTCCGGCGCGCGGCGCACCTGTGGTCGCTGATCGGCACCGACGCGGACTTCGCGTTGGTGGGGCCTCTACCTCACCTACGGCTTCGGCTTCTTCGCCCTGATCAACGTCCTCCTGGCGCCCGCGTTTACGAGCGACGTGCACGACGCGAATGGCACGATGCTCGCCTCCAGGTCGCTGCCCTACACCGTCGGCCTCCTGCACCGCAAGCTCGTGTTCAACCTGTGGTGGGCGCTGCAGTAAGCCAGGTGCAGGTGCCCGCGGGCTTCGCCGCGATCGTCTCCCGCCACCGCGGTTCTGGTGCTCTACGCGTGCGCCCACTTGAAGCTGCTCTCTGCCAGGTTCCGCATGATCGAACGGGGATCCCGGCTGGAGAACGAAGGCAGCTGTGGGACAGGTAAGTGTTTTATATACTTTCGCAGCCTGATCGTTTTGCGAAAGCTGCGCTGTGTCTAGTTGATTCAAAGAAATATTTACTCGTCAAACCTTTAAAGGGATATTTACTAATTGCTACTATTTTTTTTAATGCGTTTGAAAGGACAATTGCTGGAGTGTAAAAATATCACTTTTCTGTTTAGGTTAAATGCAATGTAAATCTTATTTCCGAATATAAATAATGCACTACATGTGTAAAATACAGTTATACAGATAACGTTTAAAAATGCATGCAATTGTACAAAGCTTTTCTGTTAAATTTCCTAAGCAAAATTGCATTATTGCACTATATTTGTATAGAATTTTGATCTATAGTTTGATAAAATTTTTTGTTTTAAATTAAAATATGTGAATTAAATTTTCTCTTACTGTTTGCATTTTGTTTTTCTGATTAGGAAAAGATACGGAGAAAAAATACCGAATAATGTTTGTAGAGTGCATTAGCACACATCAACAGATCATACGGTTCGTATGATTTTCTCTTTTAAATGCCTTACAGAAAAGATGATTCGTAGTATAAACAAAGGCATAAAACAGAGTCCAAAGAAAATAAAAGCAAAAATTATATTTTTAAAGTCTTTGTGAGGAGATAGAGGAAGTTTTTCAAATCGTTGTACTCATCCAAGTGGTACTGAGTGTCTCGGCAATATGCGGATTCGGCTTCAACCTACTTGTCGTAAATAAATATAAAAACATCTAGTAACTATAAACATTTCATTTCGGTCGAATTTCTTTACTTTGCGTCTAAACACAACGCGAACGACTGCAGCAAGAGCAGGACAGGGTAAAATATTTTGTGCACTTGTACGGCGCGGTCATTCAACTCTTTTTATTCTGCTGGCCCCCGGACACTTTGCAAACCGAGGTAACGATCAATTGCTTCACTGCGAGAAGGGCCAAAGTCAGCAGAGCATAAAAAAAACATTGGATTTTTATCGTTTTTTGTTTTAGAGCTTGAATATCGCGAACGAGGCGTTCAATATCAAATGGTACAACTGGACGAGAGAAGATCAAAGCCTAGTGAATTTTACAATAATGAGAAGTCAGAAGCCCCTTATACTCACAGCTGGAAAATTTTTCGATATGTCCTTATTGACCTTCTTATCGGTAAGTCAAAAAAAAAAACCACTAAATAGCTTACCATTAGTTTAATACGATTAATTTTGATTATACGCAACTGGAATTTCAGATACTGTCATCGGCTTTTTCCTTCTTTTCGATTTTAAGGAAAACACTGTAAAATGAAGCTATATAGTTTTAAAATAGCGTTTAAAAGAATTGTTTCGTTTGAGAAATAAAAGCGTCCCCGCTGAATTTATGCCTCTCTCGATCTTATCCCTCGCGATGCACCCCCGACGTGATTTCCGCCCTCGCTTTTGTATAGACTGCTATCGATTCCAAGTTCTCGGGGGCAATTTCGTGTGAGGAAGACTCTATACGCAGAAAAGCCGATCGCCACTTATCCTCGTCTCAAGCGCGCGAGCCCGAGCGGCGGTCAAACTTTTAGCTAAGCTCGCGACGCTCGGCCCGTACTTACGCGCGTTCACCATATAATTTCCGAGAAAAAGATCGTCCTCGCTATTTCGTGAGATCGGCGCAAATCAAATAACCGCACAAAGCCGGATATATTTAGCGGGTGAGCTGGGCATATAGTTTCTTCCCCGCTATTTAAGCGAGGCAGGGTATCATTCGATCGAATTAAGAATGGAAGATTCCGCTTCGCCTATTTACATGGCCGGCAGCCCCTTAATTTTGGCGAGCTTGCGATTACGCGAACAAAGTACACGGCGCTGCATAATAAATGGGGGCTGCGCGGAGCGCCCGTTTTCCCGGCAATCCGATTTCGGCGCTTCTGCTGGTCGGTTGGGAATAACCGAGCTGTCGGCGACATGGGCACGAAACGTAAACCTCGGGGCTTCTACGAATACTTCTGGTTCAACCAGCTCCTTCTGGAGCTCTGCGGCGTCCTGCCCATGGAAGGTCTCGGCTGCCCCGTCAGTTTTGCCTTGATAATCCTCTGTTTCGTCGCGTGCAGCTTCCTGGTCGTTCCCGGGGTGTACACCGTTTGCACCTACGGCGATCGGATTGATCCGACCGAGAAGTTTAACATCATCGGGGAGCTCCTGGAGATCCTCGTCGGCGCCATCAAAGGTACGCCGCTGAGTGCGCTGACGGATGCTAGGAAAACTTTTAAAAGTTTACCTTGAATTTGTGGAAAATGTTTATAACAAACGTATAGGTTGCTGTGGTAATTTCGGAATTGAGTCTTTTACCCATCTTTACAATCCACTAGACAATTTATGCTTTACTGCTCGCTTGTGAGCATCGATAATATGGGACGAGGAAAGTTAAAAAATTTCTTTATCATCTCGGCATAAAAGAATCTTCTTTTGAACAAGAGTTCAAAAACAAGATTTTTCGACCGCGTATAATTTTTAATGAATTTAGAGAAACACTTGTTGTTTTTAAGAATCTTTTTAGAGACTCGCGGCATAAAGGAAATATCAGGGATACGCAAGAATCTCTGCAGATTTTCGTGAATCTGGTATATCAATCATTTAACGTTCGTGTATCTGGTATATCAATCATTTAATGTTTGTGAATCCATCGCATTTCGAACTGTCATTATATCATCACCTTGATAAAAAATGGGCGCTATCTGAAAAGTCGCGGTTGAAAAGGCGATCTATCTCTACTAATCCGCTTTAAAAAGGTGCAATTGATTGCTATTTCAGAAGGCATTTTAACCTGCGTTTCTGTATCGGCTTTCGAAATTGCGCCTTTCTCAAGCGGTTTCTTAGATAGCATCTTCTTCAACTGGCATCCAATATAGTGCTTTCTTTAATCAAGGCGACGATATACCTATCAAATTTCCAATTCTATCACGTACTCGGTCTTGAATCCAAAATCGTTCGAAAATGTCGCATTTTAAAAAAAAAAAACTCGATCCATTTCGTACTGGTCAGGCCTACCGCTGACGCTCCAAAAGGATTTTTGTTTTCCCGCTATTGCAGTTCATCAGTAAGCCTCTGTTGCAGTGATCGCGCTACTTCCGTTCCGTACGAAGCTGCTGTCGCTAAAGCGGCGGGCGGCGCGCCTGTGGCGGGGCGTAAAGACCGACGAGGATCGGCGGGTGGTCGAGCCTCACTTGCGGCGCGCGCTTTTCATGACTTATGGCTTCTTCGGCAACGTCCTCTTTGCCCTGATAAGCATGGTGGTCGGGCCGCTGTTCGCGCGCTTCGAGTACGACGCGAACGGTACGATGTTCGCCTCCAAGACCCTGCCCTATTCCGCCGGGATCGTCCACGATAACCGGATGGTGTTCGACGTGTGGTGGGCGCTGCAGGCGCCGGCGGGACTCGTCGGCATGGTGCCCATCACCAGCTTTTTGAAAATTGCTGAGGAAAGCCGCGGCGAACCGTATGGGAAAAGTGATTTGTTCTGTTTATTACGGATATTTAGAAGCAGTTCTAATTTTTTCACGTTTTTTAAGAAACTGTTTAATCGGTTTCTTCCTGTTTTTTTTTTATAGAGGCAGTTGCAGTAAAAGATGATTACAGGGAAAGGACCATAAAGTGTATTAACACTCATCAGGAAATTATAAGGTGCACATTTTTCGTAACTTAATAATTGTTAATAAAAAGGAAAATTATCAATTTCTGCGTGACAGTTACTGCGAGGAGATAGAAACAGTATTTTGCATGATTGTGCTGATTCAAACTATTAATAGCATTACTACAATATGTGGATTTGGTTTCAATTTGTTGGCAGTAAGTTTAATCCGATGTAATAACCCGCTCACTCAAAATGTAAATTAATTCTAGTCCACTAAAATATCACTAACTCTTACAAAAGTACTTATTTTTTGTCACTTGAAAATTATGCACATATATCCTTAATATAAAATTGAAATATTCAAGTGAACGGATATCTAAGTATTATTGTTATAGTTTGAAAATATTACTCTTTCATCTAAAAATGATATCTTCACTAGCAAGAGAAAGGCAGAGCTATGTATGCAATTCACCTAATCGGTGCAGCTGTTCAGCTTTCGATATTTTGCTGGCCTCCAGACAGTCTTCAAAATGAGGTTTTATTAATTATCTGCTATAATACGTGACGAAACATATATGAATAGGCGACATGATTAATCTTTATTTTTAAGAATAGAGCTTGAATATTATTTTTGCGGCTTTTAATCTTAAGTGGTACAATTGGACGAAAAGAGATCGGTTCCTCGCTGAATTTATAATCAAAAGGAGTCAAAAGCCACTGATACTTACAGCTAGTAAATTTGTAATTATGTCAATGCTTACGTTCTCTTTGGTACTTTTTCTTCCATGACAAATTCTTAATATTCATGTTAATGTTTTTATTGCATGTCTTTATTCAATTATTTCAGATTCTGTCATCAGCGTTTTCCTTCTTTTCAATTTTAAGACAAACCTTGTGAATCATGCATATAGTATAAAAACTTATTTTTATCCTCGATAAAATAAACTAGTTTTTCCTTAATTATAATACAGATATTCTTACTTTTAAAATTTGATGATAATTTTTTTCAGTCTCTGTCAGAAGAGTCATGTTGCGCAGCTACCACAATATTACAAATTTATTCAAACAAGATTATTAAATATATTTTATTTTTATAAGGATTTTTTAATTTATTAATTTATAAAATTCAAAGCGCAATTTATAGATCTCCAAGTATCGTGCGATGGTAACAAAGAAACCGCAACTTACTGCTGCTGACACGCCCAAGCACAAAGTAAAGCTTTGACAGTTCGCCAACAGGTGGTTGTTTGGAACAATTCAAAAGGTATTTATAATTATTATAAATTTATAACTTTATATAATAATTACTATATTATTAATTTCAATTATTACTAGTTTTACTCTTTATTAGATAATACATTTTTTACTCTTAAGAGGATATAGAATTAAATTAGTCTATCATTGGTTCTATTGTAGGTGTATTCCAATTTTTGAATTTATTTTTTTTTAATTTTGAATTTTGCAGCTCACTTAAAATATATTTGCATATATTAAAATGGATAAAAAGTACTTTCATTATTTAAACACTACGAATATCAATTTGAAGGAATAAAAGATGATGTAATGGACTTCAAAGGTGATCTACAGACCATTAGCTCTTAATAACGAAGTTATGAAACGTGTTACTTAAAGTTCATGATATTGTGTAAGTTTGAGTACTCTATCGAGTTGCTAATTGAACTGCGACCTCAACTAGCAGTTTCACAAGGACCATAAGTACGCGTGATGCAAAATTGTACTAAAATTGCCTTGCGAGAAGTATTAAAATTTCATGAAAATCTGCACATTGCCGACAAAAAATCTTCAAAGGATTAATTAAGTATACGAGATACAATTTCATACCGCGAACTCTAGGTGCTAAAATTTTCGTATGAGCTAAACAGTGAAACTTGAGTATCTCAAGAAAAAGTAAGTGTAAGGAATAAAGCGAAGAAAAAAAACACCCCTGAGAAAATGGGTACAATAAAAGCAAACAGACGGCAGTGCGCTTCATTCCCCGATTGATGCTACAATCGGACGATTTCTCACGCTTTATTTAAGTCCATAATTTATTTGGGCCGGCGGATAATAGAGTGACTTATGGGACAAAGTTGATCTTCGAGAGGGGCAAGCGGCGGTTATAAACCCCGCGCGTAACGGCGAAAGAAAAGGTTTTCCCTGTAACTCTTGGATTATGCCGGATGTCCGACGTCTCCCTCGCTTTTTTTTCCCTGTCTCTGCAGTCAACTCAGGTACGCGCGCCTCGCGATTCTCTCGAGATTTTTTTTAGAGCGCCGCGCGCTCGAATTTAAGGTAGCGCGGGACGACTGTATAAGCGTAGAAGCGAGGCCGATGGGCATCGATTCGCCGAGCGGCGAGGCTCTTATTGGCCGGCAGGAAAGAAGCCACGTTTTTCAAGAAGTTGCTTACGACACTCGTTAAAACGGCGATCTTTGGGGACGGGGCCGTCGCATTGGCCTCGCTATCGATAATCACGTCCGCGAGCTGCGCACCGTACTCGCTTCTGTACAATCTGTTATTTTCTTTGTCATCGCACGCTTTTATACTACGGTGCAGATGCGCGACGTGGGCTGCCAAAATTTTGACGATTCGACCGCAGTGTCGTAATGCTAGCTTCTGACACGCATTTATTCTCATTGGTGCATGATGGATCATATCGCCACCTCTGACAATTTACTTTGCGCGGGAGAGACAATTTACTCTGCGCTAGTGCTTTAAGAATGGCAAATTGAAATAGACCTTTTTTGAAATGTGCTTTTTTTCCTTAGAGGCAACGATATGGTATACCTACTCAATTTTTAGTTAACTTTTTGGTAATATTTGATAATTTTACTGCTTAAGTCGGAACTTTATTTTCAATTTTTTAATTAAAATGACTCTAACGTTCCGAAAATCAATTTGATAAAGAAAAATGCTTTATCGGAACTATTTATTCAAACGGTAACAAATGCCCACCGCTTGAAATTAATAGCCGTGATTCCCCCGCCGTTCCACTATTCCACTATTCAACTCGTGAACTCCACCAACCATAGTGGAACGGGGGAATCACGGCTATTAATTTCAAGCGGTGGGCATTTGCTACCGTTTGAATAAATAGTTCCGTAAGACCGATAAAGCATTTTTCTTTATTTTTAATTATTTATAAATAAAATGTATTTTTTTCTCATTAAATTTTATTCGGGGGAACATTGCAACAATATTGGTCAATATAATAAATTTCCACAATAGACTTAATAAGCATTTAACTCTTCTGTAATATTTATCTTTCTAGCGAATTTTGTAAAATAGTAGATTGTCACAATGTTAATTACAGGTGAAAGCCTTCATTTATGTATTTACGTAATCTACTAGAGTATTTTTCAAAATTTTAAAAGTCTTTTATGTAGCAATTTTAATATTATTATGATAAATGTTATCGTTTTAAATGGTAAATACATTTTGCATCGTTAAAATTATTATAAAGGTCAGTAATAATAGTTCTAAATGATAGTCATACATATGCGAAAATTGTAGGAAAGATGTACTTGATAAAATTTGTTCTAACTCAATATTATTTTTTCCAGAAAATTCTTCATTGTTTTTCTTCAAGTTTATTTTTTTTTATTACAAAGTCTGATTTTTTCAATCTATAGTTTTCTTATATGTAGGGGAGAGCGGGGCAGAGTGGGCCACACATACGATTTTTTAGAGGCGCATTGTAGGCCATCTTTTCATCTAAAGTTGATCTACAACCCCTAAAATTGAGATATCGTACCAATTAAACATTAAGTTTATGGGTTGCAGATAAAATTTAGATGAAAAGGTGGCCCACAATACTGCCTTTAAAAATCGTGTGTGTGGCCCGCTGTGCCCGTTCTCCCCTATATAATAAAAAGTTATGAAAGCATTATTTTAAAAGAATTAAAACAAACATTGCAAAATATGCGATTATCTTTCAATAAATTAATATGAAAGTCGTAGGAGGAAAATGCAAATCGATGTAATTAATAATAAACACAGAAATGTTGCGTTTGTTAAATAAATGTTCGTTATAAATTAAAATAAATTTGAACATTTCCATGGTTCCCTTCCATCCGCGAAACTGTTCAAAAGCTGTCAGCGAACCAACAGGACCGGAGGAGGGAGTGGTATTGCCGCATCGATAAATAATAAAATCGGAAGTAAATAATAGCAGGTAAACGCGCGCAACGGGGCGTGTAATTTATTCCCTTGGGTAGATGTGAAAAATAAACATCGGGGGTGGGTTGTAAAGACGAGGGTGAACGACGCTCTCTCGCCATCGCGCTCATTGCCTTTCATGAGTGCCCGGGCGCGCAATGGTCATTTCCAGATTCCATCCAATTCACGGCTCCGCTGGCCATAAATAAAGATAAGCGCGCGGGGAAGGAGAGGCTCTCGCGCCGGTCCAAAGATGATGCGCCGACGTGCGCTGGGGCGCACTTATGCCGCGCTGCCTGACGCTGAATGATAGCGTGCAAGATTATCCGCTCAGCGCTTTTTTATTCGCTCGCGCCTTTTTACCCTTCGGAAGAAGTCTTTCCTAATCCACTCATTGTTTAAGAAGTCGCCTTTTCTTATCTTCAATCGACCTTACTTTTTATTAATAGGCTCGGAATATTGTAATTGGATCGTTGCATTTTTTTTTAATTTCAATATAAAATATTGAAAAATAATAAGACGGGTATTTTTTCTTTTTTCAATTTAACGTTTATTAACAGACACACCGAGTTTTGAGAATTCGCGTCGTGTCCATACGATTATAAACATACATGTACTTCTTAGTGACGTCACAACCCCATAGTATTTTAACATGCGAAATCTTTGTTAATAATCATTAAATTTGAAAAGGTTTTCATTCACAGATTTAATGCGTAATTAATTCTCAGATCGAGTTGCAGAATGGCATACTAAGTAGTTGGAATTGTTTTCGCATTTTTATTTCTTTATCTCACAATGCACACGAGAATGATGAAAAGAATGGACAAATAAAACACTTAAATTCTAGTTGAAAGGAGCGTCAATCAACTGGCTTGCTGAAAGCAAAGTAAAGCGATTCCCGGTAATTAACTTTCAAAATTACCTTGTCGTACCTCGCGCAGGAATTCCGCGTCTTTTTAACCTAGGCATTTAAAAAGCGGGGCTGTTATTAATGAACGCTCACCCCCGGAGCTTATGGATTAATTTATGAGATTTTCGTGTAGCCCGAATGGCTGCAACGCCTACGTCAATCGAGAGACGTTGTCACGTGAGGGGGGTGTGTTTCGCTATATTTTAGATCGATTCAGATCGAGAATATCTCGACTCCAATGAGAATTGTTCGAGTTTGATTTATTGCCTGCGTGAATTTCATTAAGGCATTTTATGGGCGAACAGCTGATATCGCGACGCTTCGCTTTATTGCGTCCAAGTTTCATTATGTACCGTCTATCGGGCATCTCTCGGTCCTATTACTTCACTTAACTGTCAGATCAGATCTAACAGTACAGTAGTTTTTATATTAATAATGAGAGTGTTATTACTTATAAAGAAGGCGGTAAGGTTCGTAGCTATACTTTAATTATAATAAATGATCTTCGCGACAAGTATGCAGAAGTCAAGCATTATTAACTAATAATTAATTAATATAACTAAATTAATAACAATTATTTTTATACTTTTCTAAATTAAAAAAAATAAATAATAAAAGTCAGTTATAGTGTATTAATTATACTATATAAGAATTCTATTATAATAGCTGAATTTCTGTTGAAGTATCAAAATTTGATGAGCAAGTTAGTTCGTTCTATGTCCACGTTTAAGCAAAAAGTATGTAAATTGCCTCTCTACCTGTATTAAGTTTAAATTTTAGAAAATAATAGAAAAAGAAATATAATTCCAGAACGGTATATGACATCCTGAATTTTTTAAAAGAAATTTATCAATTATACAGCGATTTCCCGAATGAATTCCCTTTGTGACATACAGTGCTTTAAAAATATATACAAGTACTGCTTAGAAATATATACGCAGAAAAAAAGTCAAGGGAAAAATTGAATTCTCCGCAGAGAAGAACCCTGGGCTTTGCGGCGAAATTTTAACTGGTCCGGTCCGCGACGAAGAACACTGCATCGGGTCGGAGTGGCCCAGCGCGGGAGTTCGAATTCGCAGTCGCGCTTTGATTAACGGGCGGCAATTACGTCGTCGGGATAGGGTCGACGCGGGGGAGCCGGGTTCGCGGGGCCGAAGGAATGTCTGGCGCGGACAGGCGTTCGCATCGTGGCGGGGATGGGGGAGAGCCGGCGCAATGAAAGAAGAGCCTCCGCGTTCGATTCTCAGCTGGCGCGCGCGCACCTATACCTTTCGCCGCGGCGTATTTATTCGCCGCCCCTGCGGACGGGTGCGCGGGGGAGGTCGATTCTCGAACAAGCCGAGGCACTCTAGAGTTAATGAAATCCATCCCCGGGACTACTCGATTCGTCTCGTCCCCGTCTTGCCGGCGATTCCACCCGTCGCGCGCTTATCAAAGAATACCTCGCTATTATATATAGGTATATATTTTTCTCCTCTCGGAATTACATCTTGCACGATTTTCCGCGGAGCTTTTCCTCAGATTCCTTTTTCGAAATTGCGCGCTCAGGCGTGTTTAACAGCTAAAAATAATTTACAAGGTCTTCACGAAGAACTTGCCTATAACAAGTTCTTGCGTAAGCACTTACGGAAGAACTTGTGAATTGCCTTTAGTAGTTTCTTCTGTAATGTTTTGTTCGCTTTTTTTTAAATTACTTTGTAAATCGCAGGTTTGAATAAAAACTAGTATTTATAAAATATAAAAATTTTCGAGAAAATTAAAGAAATTAGTAGTCCATATATAAAAAGGAGATGGCGATAAATCAAACGTAGAGCCAATTCAGAGTTTTATCAAAAAATTCATTCGTCGATACAACGGAAAGAAAAGAAAATTAATGAAACGGAATAAAGTTAAAGAAGCAGCCAATTTCAGAGTTCAGCGACAAAATAATCCATGCGCGCGGAACGCGCGCTAATCAACTTTCTAGTAAAATAAAAAAGTGTATTTTAAACTTTAGATAATTTAACTATATTATTAAATAAAATTAACTGTCTTAATAATGTACTGCTTATTTTTTTGAAAGTTTAAGGTGTGCGAGATTTTATTAGGTATATAGTACTTAGCGATGAAACTATGATCTAACATGAGTTCTACGTGTAATCAGTTAAAAGTGACCTGTTCATTATTCATTCAACAATAATTTGAATTAAAATTTGTTTCAGTGATAAATTTAGACAAATACTGGAAATTCAATGACGAGATTGACTAATTATTCTGGATTTATCATTTCATTTCTCAGATATGTACATGAAAATTTTTCAATAGAACAATTCAAGTGCTCCTCATATATTTTTATCGAAGGATTAAAATCAAGAAACATGCGCGCAGCCTCATTAGTGAAGTAATAAAAGTGATAGATCCACGGAAGTCCAGAAACAATTGAGGACGACGTGACTATAAGTCGGTACCTGCCTGAAAAAAAAACACCAGAAATATAATCGAAGCAGTTACAGTAGATCCCATCAGATTTAGGCGACGAGCCGCGAAGGCGGGCCATATCCGCGATCGGCAAAATCAACAAGTGCCTCCGGCCAGCTCGTTTCCGTTGTCGCCTCGCGCGCTCTACAGGTGTTCCCACACTCGGAGCCACGACGTCTCACCTCGGGTAAAACTCGAGCGCTTTTCGCACAGGGTCTCTTGCGGCAATTGCACATTAGCTGGGCGCCGCGTCAACGCTAAAAGAGAAAAAAGAAAACGAAGCGAGCCTTAGCGCGATGGTGAGTAAGTGCTCGAGGTCTCAATGGCTTTTGGACGATAAAAAAATTACTCAAGGGGTAGGAGGCGTGAATTTTATGGGCGCGCGCGCGAGGAATACCGAGTGAAGCGCAGGAATGAGAGATATGTGCGGGCCGGCGCTGACCCTTCCCTCGACAAAAAAAAAATTAAAGCTTCGATGTGTGCGCCGAAGAGGGACGCCTCAGGGGTTTATTAAATTTTTCCGCTTCCTCTATGGGTCATGACGCGTGACCTGAAACGTCACACGCGCAGCGTGGTAAATCGATAAAGTTATTATGTACTTCCTGGAAATCGTTCAATTTTTTTTTTATTCGTTTCCTATTGATATTTAAAAAGATCTGGTAATGCAAGTAAATAAATGATGTTTCTGTACGGAGAGAGTGATTTGATAAAAATGACTCATATTTTTCCAAAAATTATACTATCTAGTTAGTAATCTTCAATTAATCAAGTGTTTTGTTTGCTAAAAATTACTTTTCTGAGTATTTTTTACAACATTGGTTAGTAGTTTATTGAACTAGCTCATACACAAATCTATATTACCGATAGAATTAAATTATTTTAAAACTGTAGTAAAGAAATAATATGTGAAGAGTTGAATAAGAAAATAAAATTAAAGAATAAAATATCGGCTGCGATAACATATTTTATTTTAGTATCTACTATTTTTTACATTCCTGGAAAAAAAATCTTCGAAAGCCCTTAGTAAAGATTGTGAAAGTACGCGCTTGCTTGCACATTACACCTCAGTAGCTAACGGCCCCCGCAGAAACGCTCGCCTACGTCGCAAGTGCGCGGAAATACCGCAGAATGCAAAGGCACTGGACCTGCATTTTTCCGCTCGGCGAAATCCCCATGACGACGGCGCCTGGTCCTCCACCCCCGTCCGCGCAAAGATCGAGCCTGGCGGCCTCGATTCCCCACGCCGCCCCCGCAGCATCCCCCCACCCCCCTTTTCCACCCGCGGGGCGCGCCTTTAATAAAGCCGCTGCGCGCGAGCGGAGCGTCCCTCATATCGGGGATTCTTGGGAGGCCGGGGATGCCAGCGCCGGCGACGGGCCCATTACCGCGTTCCCTCGATGGTTCATTGATAGGAGAACGAGCGACTCATTTTAAGCGTCTCGAAATATGCTCGTCCCCGTTTGACGCCACATCTACCGGCTGATGTGGACCCGCTATTTTTCTTCTATCGAACTTTTTCCCCTTACTAAAAGCTTTTAGTGATCATTTCACGCGGGGGTATACGCATAAGGTGTTGTAGGCGAAGATTCGAGATTGGGTACACTGATTAATTAACTAGAAATACTAGAAACAATTACAATACTTAACTAGGAATTTCTTTATATCTATTCCTATGTTACTCTTTCTTTGCACTGGGCCATATACAATTCATAAATCGTTGAAGTTACGAAATTTAATTGCTCCTAGTTGCCTCTGTGGCGCTCGGGTGCAAATCACGTGGCGCGAAATAGGTAGGTAAGAGTTTGCGATCCTGATTAGTCTCATGGCATACCTATTCCTTCCTAATCATGAACGTGTGAAAAGTCTTTACGCCGGACGATTTTTTTTAACGTCTACTTAGGTATTAATAATTCTTTGTGTAATGGTACATTAAGAGCAGTAATGTATTCATAAGTGACAAGGTAGCAAATTTGACCGCTACTGCATTTTTTAATTTTCAAAGGCTTTCACGCCACGTAACCACGGTTGTGTGTAAAAATAATACAGGCAAATAATAGGTCGACTTCTAAGGCATTCAAATATAAGCCCGCACCACGATAAGCGCTAAGTTGCACGCTTTCGTTATTTGTTTAATGTAACTTCGTTGTTTTTCAATAAATATTTATGAAACTTTGCTAAAAATTTTGCTTAAATACTAAGGAATTTAACTGCTAAACATGAATGAAGGTAGACTGCAATGCATTATAAAATTTGTAAATTTACCAGTTTAAATATCCAAAACTATGCAACAAATTAACAGTTTTAAATAATGTACTAGAAACTTGATTAGCGCGCGTTCCGCGCGCATGGATTATTTTGCCGCTGAACTCTGAAATTGGCTGTTTCTCTAACTCTATTCCTTTTCTTTTTCGTTCCTTTCCGTGGTATCAACCAATGAATTTTTTGATAACGCTCTGAAT
>JAXIUT010030602.1:0-15027 GCA_035586675.1 Eurytoma californica | reverse complement strand
CCTAAGCGATCAACAAGGCCGCCTCATTGGAGCGGTCACCCATCCAAGTAGTAACCGCCACCAAGTTAGCTTAACCTCCTGATCGCCCGAGGTGTGGCCCCGCCACCCCGCCAAAGCGTCGGTAAGATGATTAGTAGTTAATTATAGGTATTTATATTTATACTTTCTACAAGAAACATTCGGATCTTTAACAATAATTTCCAGAATAGAATTAAAAAATCTTTAAAAATCACATTCTCGTTTGATGATGAGTAAATTAAAAAATAAACTACCGAGAGTTGCGGAACAATAGACATTAATAGTTTAAGGATAAGTAGAGAATTTAATGTTAATTAATTTAAAAAAAGTCACCCTGTAAAAAACCTATTTCAAAATTTAAATATTTATTTTACACTTTAAGATCCTTTAATAAAAAAATGCATGAAACTAAACCGTGCTTCCTTGAATTAGGTCCGCAAACAAGTCACTCCAGCTGTCTTCTAATTTTAATTTCTACAACCGAGGGAAATATCCATTAAAGCCTTGACCCTGCGGAAATTTCCAAGCTGCGCACGCAGAAAATTTCGTATGTGGCTTTCCCGCTTCCAGAGCAGGTATGGAGCCGCAGTGGCGTGCTTTACGAGCCCCCGATGTACGTCGTTATTGTTGCGACCTGTCCCCGGCAGGGCGGCGGTGCGTTGACCCTCGGCCCCCCGAAAACGCCCGGGAGGACGTGGCGGCGGCAGCTGCTTTTCGGCAAGGTCGTTTTTTGCCTTTTCGGAGGAAGCCGTCGAATTAATATGCATGAGGAGGATCCCTGCTAAATAAACTAAGCTCGAACTGCGGATTAGCGCTGGTCGAGTTTTTTTTTACAGAATTTATGCGGATGGCCTTTCGACGCTTTTGTATTATTCACCGAGAAGGTTGAACTGTCCACTAGGTGCCGGCCTTGTGACCTGAAAATTGAGGCGGTAGGACATTTTTTAAGAAAAACTTTCTCTAATATTTTCTCTAAATTTACAGTAAACAACTATTCTATGTTACTTTATAATGACTCATTAAATTTTTAAAATACTTTAGTTGTGTAATTCATACTAATAATGCAATAAAGTCGTTTTAACCCTCTCTAAATTCCACTGAGTATCGTACTCACACAGCCTAACATTTTTACCAAATGAACTATAAAAATACAGAAAAAATAAAACTCGTAGAGAATCAGCTAAAAAAGGGTAGATATGAGTAAAATAACTTTCGTTCGACCTCGATGCAGGAGCTAGGTCCGCGCAGCTCTCATATCAAATCAACCGCATTTAGAATGGCATTTATCAGCGAGCCAATAAAAGTCGCGTCGATCGCGCGCGCGAAATTAAACATTCTCCCGGGCAGCGTGGTGTATGCGCCGCCTCGCCTCGCGTTCCTCTGACAATTTATCGAGCCTTCCTCTCTCCCTCTTTCCCTCCCGTAAATCGGCGCGATTGCGGCGCGGCTCGAGTCTGCTCTCCGGGGCCTTGAATCCGCGAATTTCTCGCGGCCGGCCTCGATCCGCGTATAGAAAACGAGCCGCCGTAAATAAGCGGCCGTTATCGGGCCGCCATTGACGCCGCGTCCCGTTTTCGTTCGCGCGCCAATACGCGTCCGCGGGGGCCCCGATAGTTATCCATCACGGCCGCGGCCGGTTTGGAACTTCTCGTTACGCCGCGGATGAGCTACACGGCTGCATTCGGGCCGAGCCCGTGGGATGCGCCTTTATTTTCGCGCGAAAACAAAGGGCGCCGGTGCGCTCGCGGCGATGGCGAATTTTACGGCGCACGCGCCGGGGCATTTCGCGATCGGAGCGAGGAGATTACACCTCTCGCCGGAGGAGTGGATCGAATTCGCGAGGATTAGCGGGCTCTACGGGCGCTCGAGGAAGGGGTAAATAGGTTGAACGGGAGATTCCACCTCGCGGCTGCACTTTGAATAATGAATTCACTCACTTTTTCCGATTGTTTATTATGGCACAGATGAACATTACGACAATAATGAGCTTGAGCGTTAAAATTCCTTCTATAGTGACTGTACAAGTTGTTGTTATTTAAGAACATTATCCTGCTTTTAATTAATAACAGTACTATTTTTTAATAACAAAATATGTCTATTAAAAAAAAAAAATAATTAAATGTCATAACAATTACACTTTTTATTAAATATTTTTTTCAAGCAGGTATATGATACACTCAAATGTTTTTTCATCTTTTTATTTTTACAATGGAATCTTTTGTAATCCAACGTGAACTCACGAAATTGTGATCGAACTACTTCCAACAACTCGATGTCAAAAGCACAATGCCCAAATACCCGTGGAGCCTCGTGACCCGCAGGTCCGATCTGCTCTCAGCCGCTAGTAATCTTCTCTCGTAAAAAGTAAATTTTATATGACAGTTCTAAAATGCCCCCCTCGATTATCGAATCGTTGACCCACTTAATGGATTACAAAACTACTTACGAAACGAACGCCACCCGCGCACTTTCCTGCGCTCCTCGTCGAAACCCGTCGCCGCGACGATTCGTTCGTTTTAAAACCGCCGAACTGAAATCGAGCACCTATAACCCCGTTTCCGCCGCTAATTCCCTTAGCGATATTTGTCGCGGCCGATCGCGGCTTGCGAAAATCGATCAAAAATTAGGGCTAGTCGCGCGCGGATGCAGACGCGCTCCCGTTCGATGGCACATTATGAGCGACATGCCCGGCGACTTATCTACGTAACCTACTCCACTGAAACAGTTTACGGACACTTCCTCATTACGCTCGCGGAGCGAGGCTGCAGCCGCGGGGCCGACTGCTCCTCTCTCTGCCTCGTCGCTCTTTTTTTTCGGTTCCTCCCTTCGACCGCGTGCTCTGATTTATCTCTGCCGCGCGGTGATTTACGCGCGCGCCGCGTCAACGCGGCCGGCGCTCCCGGTGTTTTATCGCCGGCTCGTTTCCTTCGTCTCTTTTCTCTCTCTCTCCTGCTGTTTAATTTCCTTTATGTGCAGATCGGAGCGTTTCGATTTCGCCGTAGAATAATAATTAGCGCCGCGGGGTTCAGGTGCAGCGACCTCTCTATCTCCATCAGCGTGCGGGATTCGCGCGTACCGACCCTAATAACGCGCCGCGCAATATGACAGCGTCGCGCTATTAATATCGTCATTAGTAGGACGCGCGCAGGCAGTTTCCAACAATGAGAGAGGGAAACATAATCCGCCGGGGCCTAGGCAGCCCTGGTGATTTAACCGCGCGCGAGATAATGCCTGAACCCCAGCCTATCTATTTGCTCTCCATACTGTATGAGCGACCTCCATTGGTTTCTTTGTCTCACGCGATTACTTTTCACGTGGGTGATACTACTTTGATCTAAAAGTCGGGTAACCTTATTTACATTTGTGACGAGTTCACACGAAAGGCTACGCACCTAAGAAATCACCATTCAATTTCCAAAGATTTCCAAGATTTGCAAATGATTTTTTTTAAATTTCCTTGACTTCTAGTATTTCTAAAGTTATCATTGCTTTTTAAATGATTTCCTCGATTGTAAAGTATCTCAAAAACATCCCCAGTAATTTCCAACGATTATAGGGATTTTTTAAAGCGAAAATGCATTGTAGATTTAACTTACTAAGAAACATATCGGTGTTTTTTGTACAGTGTACATTTGTCACTATTATCGCGAAGGAAAAAGGTAGGAATTAATAAACTCGTTTACAAACTCTCTCCGCGTATAATTTATAAGCAGGCTCTTGCATTCTTTATGCGGTTCAAAGACATTTTATCGCACATTTAATTAATTCCCGTTCACGAGTTTGCCTCAATTAATGATCGAATTGGCGAGGTGCTCCGCGGAATCTCACGTCGGCCCCTCGCAACTTAAACGGCCGCCATAAAAACCGGCGATTGGTGAGCAATTCGCAAATCGATTTCCCCGCGAAGAGTTGAGATCCATCTCTCGTCGCCTTTCCAAAGCTGTGGCCGCAAAAATCGAGCTTCGAGAATACGGCCGATAAATCAAGCCGATCGAAATTAATTATGCACGCGCGGGCTGAAATTGCACGCGAAGATTGATAGACGCTGCGAAGTCGCGACGGGCCGGCAGGGAGCTTTTGCGCGCGCGGCCCCGGAATCGCGCGAAATACCGGTGCAGGTGGCGCGCGGCAATTTGCATGCCGGATGATGGCGTGCGCATTGTCGCGTATCCCAGCCTACGCCCCGACGGTAATTAATCGTCGGATCGTGTGGTATTTATTGTTTCTTTGTTTATCCTACCTGTCGCTCGCTTTTCATAACTTCAAGAAACTTGTTTTCGAGCTTTCTAGCGGCTTGTTAGTCATTGCAGTCGAGCGATGAATTTGAGTTTGCTATCGTTTATTAGGAACGAAATTTACAAGAATTGCTGAATTGTTTTATTTGTAATATTCAACTTTTTTTCCAACCTTTATCGTATGGTGTTGATGAAAGAACTTTTTACATTATTGAAAAACTACATTTTTACTAGTGTCAAGTGTCACACAACATTAATTAGCAATGATTAAACAAAAGAAAAGTAATTACTGATTAAAAAAAAATGATAAAATTCCAATTCCCATCCAATTCGTTGAGAATTAATTACAACCTCTACCCATTGTGAACGAAGATAAGCGCGAGGCCGAAGCCCGAGCCAGTGCGTCGGCTAGCGGGCAGTCGTGCGACACGCGTGACGTTTTTCTGGTACGAGTTCAGACGCTCGGTCAATCTGATCGATCGGTCGATAGTCCGACCATGACCTAGCCGGACTCGCGCACGGGTCTCGCGACTCGGGCGCGCGATGCGACTAGCACGAATCCCCGATTTCACGCTTTATTGTCGCAATCGTGCGGCCTCCTCTACCAGTCGTTCTCGTAATCCGCCACCGTCGCGTTCCCCGTGCCGCTTCTTGCAGTAAAATCGATTCTTTTGTGCTAGCATTTGTCGCCTGCAAACGGCTTTTTATCAGCATCAATTTGTATGCAGCACGCCAGAGTTTAATGATTTATTGAGAGACGTAAATAAGGCGGTTTTTCTGTCCAAACGATTTTTAATATTTTATTTTGAAATAAAAATATGGCGAATGTTAAGAAAATCCCTCGAAATATTATAATTCTACACTAATAAATTTCATTGCTAAAGAAAATTCCTATTTTCTTCTATCTATTTAATATATGCACCTCAGAGGTAATACTTATGTACAAAATCATGCGTGTGTGTACCTCAGATTATCTATTGAGTGTAATTCTCTGAGGGAGCATGATTCCAAGATTCCAAGGCTGTCACTAGATTAAATAAAATATTGGCTGTGCCCCTGAAACTTGTAGAAGATCCGTTCAGATACAAGCTGTGCAAATGCGCACCTCTTTCTGTAGTGATAAGAAATCTTTCTTCACTTAGTAGATTTTAAAATCTTTGATGAAGCATCTCCTTGATCTCGACTAAATCTCTTGCAAAATGAGCGATCGGCAATAAATGTTATGTATTTATTATTGTGTCGTCCCATATACACTTGATTTATTACGAATGAATGTATTTCCTAGCATGAGGGATGTTTGCAAGTGATTCGTTTTTAATTTAACAGTCTAAAATACTAAATTGCACTCACCTTTTGAAGTGAACGTTGAAAAAGAAAAAAGGAGCCCCTAACAATAGGTACAAAGCAATTCCGTATCGAGGCGATTGATAGCGCGAGAGGCGTATGCACATCGGCCTCGCGAGCTTGCGTCCAAAATAAACGGGCTTATCCGCGGCCGCTGCAGCCGCCACAGGCCCGAGAGAGGAGAGCGCTGGCCTGGTTTCAATGTTAAACCGCCTCTGAGATGGCTTACCTACATCGCGCTCACTTGCCCGCAGTCTCCCGCTCTCGGGCCGATAGCCGTAATTGTATCGAGCGGCAGTCCGCGCGACCTAGTCGTTCGCTCTGCATGACGAGCTGCGGACGGACAGTTATCCAAATCATACCGCTATCGCGTTTACCTGCTACCGACACTTACTCCCCTCCCCCCTCATTTCGCCATCTATGGCCAGTCCCTTTGGTGTCGTGCGCACGCCTCTCCGGGCGAGCGAGCTCTCGGATGTTGTGCTCCGCTTTTCGGCGACTCGCCCGCTGTGGACAATGCGACGCTTCAATTAGCGTTTGAAAGCTCGCTAATTAAATTCTGATGGAGCTGGGGGTCGAACTATCGCTGCGGCGGGTCGCTCGCATTTTTAACGAAACATTGATTGCCAAATAAAGTAGACAGAAAAAATTATACCCAATTTATATACATTCATACCTAGTTTCTGTATTTGCCCTTTTCTACTCTCATATATATTTTAAGTGAATCGAAAATCAATTCGCTCTATTTTCTAGAAATCCTTCGTTCGGAGGTTAACAAAACCCGTCTAAACTTAGTTTTCAATAAAGTTTGGATTTTGATTAAGGTGGTAGAAAAAAGAATGATGAAAATAAATGGTCAGTGACTATTCTTCATTGATTCGATCTCCTTATAATAGACAGCTACTTTGGTTACGAGAGCGGTAGACACCTAGCGACCGCTAAGTATACTGACTCAAACTACTAGCGCGCGAACTTTGAAGTCCGCAATACTTGCTTTACGAAATAATAAAAGAAATTTTGATTATGTACAGCTATCTTAGATATCATGTAGAACTTTAACTTTTTAATATCGTAATATTATGAAAAAGTGACTTTGTTCCGCGTTTTGAATAAAAAGCGGTGGTATCATATATCAGCTAGAATAAAAAGAATCGCCTCTCACTCGAGACAAAAGGTAAGGAAAGATCTGCCGAATTAATCCGCTCTCCCAGATGATTCCATTGCGAGCCTCCTCGATTCCTTTGTTCCCCTTGGCGATGCCGCGAATCGGGGGCTGGCTGCCGATAAGGCAGCGAGAAAAAAAGGCCGGCTGTCGCCTGGGTGGGGGCGTTTGAGCATTACAAAGCGCGCGGCCCGGCATTTCGTGGTGCGCGCGCGGCTTCTCCCACTCCGCCGCGGCGGCGCTCCGCTGCTCCCGATAGAACGAGAACGCAGGTGACGGGTCAACGGTAGGCTATTTACCTACTTCAGCCGCGCGGCTGCATCGCGCGCGCGCGCGCTCGACTTGTCCAGGGAGCGCTTCTTCCCCGACTGCCGCCGCCGCTGCCTTCGGAGGAGGCGACCCACTTCGGCACAAAGTGATCGCAATTAAGGTGGGGCCGAGTTGTAAGGCCTCGAGGCTATATGCGCGGCTCTCCGGGATTCGACTAAACGCCGTCGATTACGCGCCGGAACTCCGAGAGCGAGCTTTTTCAGCCTTGTGGGAACGCGGCTCCGTTTCGAGGATTCTGACGGATTACGCTGATGTTCCTTTTATGCGGTGTATTTTTAGACGCTCATAGATTCAAGCCGCTGATCGTTTTGTCAATGACAAAGCCGTAATTCAGTAATTGCCGAATTAATTTATACGCGTTTAGCAGGCGTGCGCTTAGCAGTGTGCAATATTAATAATTTAAAAATAGAAAAAAATCTACTTTCAGTACTAAATATAGAAGGTGATTCCTTTCTCTATAGCGTAGCCTCTAAGCGGTAAAGATCGCGGTGTCACAGTGCAATTGGAGTAGCTGAAATCAATTGCGAACGGTTAGCGTAAATAAGCTTTGTTTTTTCTTCATTAACCCTGTATTAATTTCATGCAACGGTGCTCCAATTCAAAAACGTGAATGACGAGAGTGATTTACCGAGAATAATGCGAGTCGGCAAGAAGGACTTATGATAAGATGTTTTTTATTGTCTTGACCTGTATTGTGCGATTGAGTAATAAAATTATATTATGAGAGCGCGGCAAAGTCGTCTTCTCCCGGCGCCACGGCCTAAACGAAACACCAAGAACGAGTGTCTACGAGGCAGCATCGAATTGGGAACTGCCCCGGGCGTTGCCGAGGCGCGACTCTCCTCATTACCTAATATCGAAATTAAATTTATGCGCAAACGCTCGAAAGCGGCGTCCGCCTGCGTGACACACATTGTAACGCCTGGAAGCTCGATGCAGTAGCTGAAAGCTTTTAGTTTTCTTTGCTTTTATTCCGAGATAAAGTGGCGATTTAACTTTTTTTGAAGCTTTTTCTTGTTTTTACAGTATTAAAGGGTTATTATAGTTTTTAATTGATCGAAAATTTATGTTAATTGAAGATTTTCATTAATTCAATTTTCAATTTAGTTCTTTTCAATATCAGGTTTGAAAACATCGTGCATTACCAGCAGTTTATCCCGAGTTAATTACTTCGAAAGTGCATAAACCTGAAACTCTCTAAGCGCGCCTATGAAATTTGCATCGCAAAACTGGTTAACACCAATTTGAGTACTCGGCAATTTTACTACCTCGATTCACGCCCCCTTGTAAATAAGCAAGAAAAAAAAAAAACTCCCACTAGTCCGTCGTCCACCCGCTCCTCCTCCCCGAAGGAAGTTCCACCATCGCGGGAGGGGGATAAAGCAAAAGGAGCCCGATCTGACGCAACGGCGGGCTCCTGGCCTGGTTCGGCCCGCGGCTCTCGATTGCGGGCGCTCGTCCCGATGATCGGCGGCCCGAGGCGCGCCGCCTAAATATAACCCGGCGGGCGCGCTTTGGAAGCGCCGCTGCCGGAAAAAGGGGGGAAGCGAAGAGAGGCGAGCGCGCACCAGCCGGCGAATGTGGGACGCGGGTCTCCGCGCGCGCCTCTTTCCACCCGCAACTCGCTCGCTCGCGCTCGATAGCACCGCGCGAATATTCGGATTAACGGGGTCTCCCCCTTCGGCTGATAAAGCAGAGACGATACCAAGAGCTCGGTGATTAGTTCCAATTGCCGGGATTTTCACTGGCATTGCCTTTGTGCTTTATTGGCTTACTTTGCCTGTTTATAGTAGCATTTACATCAGTTTGTGTAAGGTGTGAGATTTTTTTTATAAAGCTTTTTATTTCGTGGAAATAATGTCTTAGATACAAATGAAAATTTTCTAAAAATTAATTTAAAAAAAACTAAAACCTAATTTTTTGAGACGAGAAGTTTCTTTGATGGACGTCAAGTGAAAGTAGTTCTTCGAAAAAGCTTTTCTGACGTATTTTCTCTCCTCATCGTCAAGCGCTCAAGTTTCGCGAAATTTTTCCTGTTGCAAAGAGTCGGGATATAAAAGCTTCAAGAGTCTCTGACAGGAATGACTGTAATCGTACTCTCAAGATAATGTTTTCAGAGAATTTCGACATCACGTACGGTTTATTCATCGTATACTAAAGTACATAAATGATCGCTAATACCTTTCAAATAAAGTAAAATAATAATAATTTTCCCGTTAAAAGTGCGATGACCACCTGGTTCTGCTTAGAATTAGAAGTTAATAAAAGTATGAATACAAGTTACCGTAACATCTAAAAGTGTCTTTTTAAAATGTTTACTTTCGCAAAGCACCCAAAAATTAGCACTTTCCTGACTCTATATTCTCCTGGAACCGCAAAAAGTCCAAAAGACTGCCTCCCGCTGGACAAAGGCGAAGTTGGCTGAAATTTCGCATATCGGCGGGCGCCGCTAGAAAGCCGGGCGCTCTCGCATCCGGTGCGGGTGCCGCCTCGCGTTTCTCTCTCCCGCCGCAGCGGTCGTTTGCATAATCCGCCGGTCGCCGGCGCCTCGTGGGCGTCTTCGGTGTCGCCCGCGTGCTCGTGCAGCATCGTGCCCTCCCTCCCTTCCCGCCGCGGAGGCCTCATCTCGAAAACTAGTTCAATTAGAGAAATCCGCGGAAAAGTAGATATCTCCGCGGCAGGCCGCCGCCGCGAGGTATGAGGGTTTCGGGGGCAGACGCGATTATCGTAATGCCGCCGAGAGTCGTGAGAGCTCGTGAAATCGAGCCTCTTCTCCCTGACCTTCTCCGGTGGCGCCGGATTTTAGGCGGTTCTGGGAGTACCGCTACGACCTTGGAGGCACCGGCGTCGTAGCCGAGCCCCTCGGACGTTTTGCAATCTCCGGCGTTTTGGCTCTTTTCAACTTTTTTTTTTCCTTTTCGCTCGCGTCTAGGTCAGAGTTTCGAGAGCTTACGTTGCGTTCCCTCTCTTGTGAATTAATGTTTTATTGCGATGCTATTTTCGACATTTATGTAATAACGTCTTCTGCGTTTACTTATTTGACGTCATTGGATGGACGTAGACATTTCTATAATAGAGTGCATAAATAACATGTAATAATACTGCGCTTCTTTCGCAATATCTGCTTCATACGAGAAAAATAAGATTTTTTAAAGATTTTATTAAATTATTTTCAAATTAAACTTCTCACGTAATCTATCTGCGATTGTTTTACAAAACATAAAACAACAATGTACAATACGTAATATCTTTTTATATAACGACTGAAATTATTAAGTAAAAATTAATGCCCCATAAATTTTTGCTATCGAAACGATAACTCAATACCCGAAGAACCGTCGGCATAAATAAAGCGGCGTCGACCACCGGCGAGATCTCAATTCGCGGTATCCCGAATCGAGCCACCACTCTTGCAATCGCGAATTTATTGGCCCTAATGCCGTCTCCTCGTAAACTCGACGTTGGCTATCGGACCTCGTAAATACCAGCGCCCGCGCGCTTTCGGGGTCGCCTCGTCGCGAAATTCGTCGAGACGCGCCTCTTTCGCTCCCCTGCGTTCCCTTATCTCCGCCGATAAAGGCGACGCACCGCGCGCAGAGAAAAGGCCGTTCGCAAGGAGCGCGCGGGAAAATAAAAAGCGGAGGATCGAAGTGGGGGAGCACGGCGGGTCGCGCGCGTAGGCGAGCGAGCAGCGCGAGGCTGTGACCGCGTTTCTCGCGGGCTAAGTGGCACGCTCCTACCTGCCTTCTCCCGCTAATTCGCCGCGTCTTTCTCGCGCGCCGCTCGGACTCCCACCGCCGTCGCCTCCTCGTTTCTCCCTTCGCCGCGACGTCTGGTCGCCCCTGCGTAACAGGAGAGTTCACTTTCCCCTCGCGAGCGCGTCTCGCTGGAGGCGGATGGGACGATGAAGCAGACGCGACGAGACGGAGGGGATCGCCAGGGACTATAGGCCTTTCAAATCAATGGGATGCGGAGTGATCTTTTTCAAATAGTTCCCTTTGTGTCCTGACTGAGGGTCGGGACTTCTTGCGGTTTCTAGTAGTTTACTGTATATATTAAAATGAGGGGAATATGCGTGCAAGAATTTATGATACGGTGGTTCTGTGTTGTTTGAATTTTGTATTGTGTAATTAAAGTTATTTCAATTGTTTATCTACGGACTATTTAATAATTTTTGTACTATTGTAAATGGGCGGAAGCTGCTCGTAAATTCTTAAAATAATATCTTGAACAATATTTGGTTATTAGAGTAGAATCTGTTAATACTTTTATTAATAGTAGTTTATGCTACAAGGGCGTAAAGCGTACTTTACGCACGAGTCGTAAAGAGTCGTGTGTAAAGTAAGCTTCACGCACGAGTGGCTAGCCAAGAGTGCGTAAAGTTTCTGTAGCCGTGCGTAAAAAGTGCTTCACGCACTGATTGGAGCACTTCACACACGGCTACAGACACTTTACGCACGAGTTGCTAGCGACGAGTGTGAGAAGTCTACTTTACACACGACTCTTTGTGACGAGTGCGGGAAGAGAGCGCCCGCGTAGCATACAATATTTTATGCAATTCCTGTGAGTAAAGTATCTACTCGAAATGCAAATAAGTACTCGCAGGAAATTATGCTGAGGCAATATTTTCTTATTTTAACATTTTTCAGTCTTATACAGAGTTTAATACATATATTAATGAAAATACATATTATTTAGAGTACAATATATTATTAATTTGCAAAATTTTTAATTAAAGTTCAGTTTAATTAATAATTAAATTTTCTTTTTTAATTAAAAAAAAGTAACGTTGTTCGGTAAACTGTGGCGGGCGCGGGGGCGGGGACGGGGGTCGAGGGGGCAGCGCCCCTCCCCCCATGAAAACATCTACTAATTTAAACTTTTATTTTTCATTCTTTTAACTATTTATTTAATTATTTCATTCTAACATTATTTTTATAAAAGAGAAGTATTTTTCTTCTCAATTTTTTCTTTTCTTTTTATTTTATTTCTAAACCGTGGGAGTCAATATGAGACGTTAAATCTAACTTGACCTTAATTCGTCGGCCATTCGCATATCGACGAGACAGATCTTCTCCGAAGTCAAGTGCCGAGGACATCGCCTCTCTTCCGTAGAATAAATTTGAATAGACCCGACTCTCCTCGCATTATTCCTCCCCCCGCCTCGGACCTTGCGCGGCGTTTCCGCGACTCTCCTGAAAATCGAGGAGAAAGCGCTGATTTACGCCCGGCGTCCGCGGCGAACCTCCCCCCTGGCTGTCTAAATCATACTCGCCTTATCTCGCCGGCGCGCTACACATTTTCACCTCCGCGATTTCTCTGGGAGTGCGATAATTTGACGCAACGCCGGGACGATCAATCTTGAAACAATAGCGGCTCCGTGTAAATCAGCGGCGCAGAGCGTCAGTGAAAGTTTATCGCGGGGAACGCGAGGCGAACAAATGCTCCTCCTCCCGGAGATCCCGGAGGAAGCCGACACCGGGAAACCGGAGACCGCTGGGCCGCGAAGCGGGCTGAAAGCCGAACCGACCCGCGACATCGGCCTACGGCGGGGTACGCGAAAAAACAGGCGACGAGAAATTCAAGATGATGCGCTTAAGTGCGGGTGGATCGACGATTGTCGTTAAATAGCCTTTTTTCAAAGCTTCTTTTATATTTTGATAAATCACTCGTGGATGTTCCTACTTATATTAATTATAAAATTTCAACTTGATCGAGGTTCCTAATTATTTGATATTCTCCTAGAAAAAGCATAGTCTGATTTAACAATTGGTGCTGTCACTGAACCCTAAGTAGTGAAAATGACTTATAGAAATAATGACTTTTACGATAAACCTCAGAATTATTTCTGGGAATTACGGACAATTTTTTAAAATCTTACAAGTGTTCTGCCAGCCTGAAAAGTAAGCTGCAAATAAATGTCCCTGCTTTGAAAATAACGTAAGGCTGTAATTCAGCGGCGTCAATTTAAAATTTCTTTCGTCCGACGTCACGAGCGACTTAGTCGCGATCGGATCTCGGATGAGTCTAATAAATAATTTCTTTTCCCAGAGGCCCCCTCCACCGGGCCATCACTCATTGTCACCGCTGAACCTGCGCTCGGGCGGCCGCTCAAAGATCTTCTCAAAGCCGACCTACTTGGGTCGTCGGCGTCGGAGCAGCGACGGCGGCGGCGGCGCCACCTCCCGAATCGGGATCCCGCGTCTTAATTTCTGCTCTAGTTAGTCCGACAAATTCTCCGGGGCCTAGGCCCGGAGCCGCCACATGCAAATGCCAAGTCGCTCGGAAACAGGGTCGCCGCGAGCGCCGATGAGCCCGCCGGGGGTGGCGCGCTCATTATCGCGCTTTTTCCATTACCCTCGTTCGAATCTCCATTGCTCTCCGGAGGACGGGCCGTGCTCCTACCTACCGCGTGCTTTATCGTCCGACTGCCGGTGACGCGCGCGCGGAATCTGCCGGCGATCCACGACACCCCCGCCGATCCTTTTTTGTACACACCCATCGTATACTTTGACGGAGCTTCAGGATATCTGACGGCGGTGATGGAGATGGGAAAAAATGGACGACTTTATGAAGGGGTATTTAGTGATTTATTTTGTTTCATCAAAATATTAGAACTTTGACAACTCTTAAACTCTCTATAATTTTTTTCAGTGTAAATTCTATATATTATCTCTATAAGTGCGCCAAGTTTGAAATTAGCGAAACTTTCACTCTAAGAAATTTAGAGGGAAGGTTAAAATAATTTTCAATTTCATTAGTAGATTGTATTCAAAAATAATTCCTTAGGATAATTTACATGGAATTGTTTTTTTTTTTAAAATAACTAAATTAATTAAATTAATAAAACATCAATTTTAAGTGTACAAAATCTGACGAGTGTGTGATAATAATTACGTCAATATGGAATTTTATTTTGAAAGAAAAAGTTGGTCAAGTTTTGAATACATGTCGTTAAAGCACTTTGTTCCAATCGTGGCCAAGGCTTAAAGATAATGATGTTAAAATCGGGTTATCCAAACTTGACCAGTATTTTACTACCACACTGCCAGGCGTGTGTGCTTAAGCCAACTAGAACATTTAGTTGGAAAAAATACCTACGCATTTTTTCTAATCTCCAAACGATCGTTAATAAAAAAAAATCATTATGAAAAATCCACTCTCAATCTCCTGTGAAATAAACGTAGAATTGTAAAATAAACCTCGCGAGATAACCAAAATTTAATTTGGCACGCCTTGCGGCTCGGCTGAAATCATCCGCGAAGCTGGAAAGCCACCGGTCGCTCAAGGGTAAGCCGCGTTTGCCTCATCCGGCGCGAACGAGCTTGCGAATGGCTCGAGCAAACAATTTGCCTCCTGACGCGCGAGGCCGCCGCCGCGGTCTCTCCTCCTCCTCTCATCAGACGCATAAATAATGTCGCGCATTAGCATCATTATGGAATGCTCGAAGCGTGTCACTCTCCGCGTGTGCGTCTGTACATCCCGGCAAGGTCCTAGCGTGCGCGCGCGCCTGCGCGGAACCTTACGGCCTCCTCGACAGCGCCGCGTGTACTTGCAGCGATAGGTGTACAACTGTTCCACCGGGTCGGATCCGTATATCGCTCGACCGCTGAGCGGATTTCGATGGCGCGCGCGCATCGAAGGAAAATATATCTTTTCTATTAATACTGCCCCGGGTGGCGCGATCTTTGATGCCGCTCGGTGAAATCAGAAGCCAATGCTGAAACCGTACTGCTCGCGGGGAACGATAGGCAGATGGCGAGGAGATGATCGGGGAGATTGTAGGATTTAGCCGAATCTCACTTTTCGAATATTTTAATGAAAAGTGAGTTGCTCCAATGGAGAGTTTTTTTTATTAATCGTACACTGAGAAAAATGCGTAATAAAAATTACTATAATCCTGATGAAAAGGGCGACCTACTTGACACTTTCAGCAAA
>JAXIUT010030581.1:0-15031 GCA_035586675.1 Eurytoma californica | reverse complement strand
GAGAATGATAATGCATTTTTCCAGTAATAAATTAAAATTAAAACGAAAATATATTGAAGGTTAAAATTAATTAACACATTTTAACAATCGATGTAACGAATTGAACATCTAATATAACAAAAAACACGTGTAAAGAATTAATTAAAAATACTGACAATCTATCTTAGCTCCTCGTAAGTGCAAAGAGCTTTATAACGTACAAGTTGAATAAAATGTGGTCAAGACACCGTAAATTACTTTTCATAACGAAACTCTACGATATCACGATGATTTTTCCAAGCAAAAGTTTTAACTCACTCGCGCGTAACATAAAGCATAAATTTCCGTTGATAACTTTAAAAGATTTTATCCAATCGTATTTCACCACAGTTTAACTTATTCAGGCGCTCTTTAAGTAGCGGATTGAGCATCAGATAACGAAACGAAAGTACACAACCGCAAAAAACCTATCGCCCCGCTACTTTACATACACACAAGATCCTCTCCTCCGCGGAACAATTTGTTACCACCTCGTACCTCTGTCTTAGATAAAAACAATAAAAAAAAAAGAAAAGAAACGTTTCTTAGCGAACGCGTGGCTGAATTCCTTGCGCGAAGGTGAAAATCGAAGGGAAGAGGGTCTCTCTCGTGCGGCAATCAGAATTTCGTCCGCGGGACGCGGTTGCGACACGGCGCGCACCTTGAGAACGGCGCCAGCATAAAAGCTTATGAAAGAAATAA
Organism: Eurytoma californica; assembly: GCA_035586675.1. Taxonomy (NCBI): domain Eukaryota; kingdom Metazoa; phylum Arthropoda; class Insecta; order Hymenoptera; family Eurytomidae; genus Eurytoma; species Eurytoma californica. The sequence goes on along the minus strand of JAXIUT010030581.1, from coordinate 14,311 downwards.
CGATTTCCTTTTTAACCATCTCCGAATGCAACCGGCCGCTCATTATTTTCGCGCAAAAAGAAGAAGCGCCATTACCAAACGGCCGCCGCCGCCGCCGTCGTCGTCGTTGACGTGCTTATTTAAAGGGAGGAAATTAGATTCTATCTCCTCCGCTCGTAAAGGTGTTATTTAATTTTTAACGCTCCGAGACGGCTGCCCGAACGCACGCGGGATTATTAATTATTGCGCGTATTAGCATAAGGCTCAACCTCGCGAAGGACAAAGGAAAGGGCGAGCGCACTAACGCGATAGCGCAGTCCCTCCACGGCATCTCCACGTGTGCGGCGACCCTCTCATTATGCGTAATTGTACTTGTAAAATGTCGTTATTTCAATTGTTCCTCATTTTTCTTTTGAGATTTAGTTTTCAGGACTAATTTCTAGTAATAATGGCTTTTAAGCGAGAATGCTAATTATCAATTTTACGATTGCTTATTTTTTATATGCCATTTTAATTCGTATTGAAAATGTATATTTTAATTTCTAGTAGATTTTATCAGCATCGTAGGTTATAAAAAATCATATTCGAAAACGTTAATTTTTAAAAAATCTTAATCAAATTTTTTAAAAAACATCCGCAAATTATTATTTTCTGTTATATGAACTTGTCAAAGCAAAAAAATTAAATTCATATTTATTTTGTAAAATAAATAAATAGATAATATTCCACGTTAGGCAGGAAAAAAGGGAAGGCAAATGCGACATGTTTATTCTGAAAAAATAAAAACGTGGGAATTTAACATCAATGAAGTATCATTGACAAAGAGTATTTCTCTCAAAGTAACAGCCAAATAATTGTACATTTTTATATTATTATATTTTAACATTTGAGGATGCCTAAATATTGTAATCAGTATTTTGACGATCAGTGAGCAATTGCACAGTTTGACTGTCATCAGATTCGTCTCTTAATCAAAGAAAGCGACATAAATTTCCTTTTCTAATAAGCAGAGATTTTTTGCAAAAAGTATTCATTTGTATTATAGAACGCAATATTTCATGCATTAATAATTTATCGAAAAATATGATCAATCAAGTATATGCCTTTACTAAAATTTAAGGCTTATTACTGCAGAGATAAAATAATAAATAACAATAAGCCATGGCTTAAGTCAATGAGGGCAGTCCGAGGACAACTATCGAATTTTCGCAAGGTCTAAAAAAATATAAACGTTAATCAGAAAATGTCCCATCTGAAAGTATCTAGCGATGCATTACGATGAACCAGTCGAGCGTATAATGCATAATAATTGATAATCCTTATGGAGGAAGGGATTCTCGGGCGAAGGGCTGTAAAAAAGGCCCTCTTAGCGACTCGTTGGTCGTAAAGCAGAGGGAAGGGAATTGTTAAGGGGCCGGCTTTGGACCCTGGAAGAGAGCGATACATCAAATCATTACGTAAAACTAATCCCTACAACGGCGCATACACGATGCGCGGCGTACATCCCCGGCACGGCGACGTAGGTCGAGGGTATATACCGGCGGCTCGAGTCACGTACATGCATTATATTCTCTCGGGAGGAGGGTTTAAAGCTCCGTTCTCGACATTGTCATCGCGGGTGTATTGTCCTTTTGTCGCGATTACGTGCAGCGGCCTTCTCCCTCTGTCTCTCTTGGCGGCCGCACGAGGGAACATCGACTCGGCGACCAATCAAACGGGACATTAACCACAGATGAACTCGAGGGCGGACTCACGCGCGAAAAATCGGCGGGATAACGGGGAGAGGGAGCGCGGGCCGGATAAAAAAGTGGAGCAGGATGAAAATGATCCCGCGAGCGATCCACTTCGGGCGCGCGCCTCTCTATACGGTACACACGTCGGCGGTTAATTTACAGCTAAGTCGGCCCGATCGCGCCCGGCTACTCCTGTCACATGCGCTCCCCCGTCAGCCGGCCGATCGTCAAGTCCGATCCCGGAAGCGCCCGACATGCAGATATCCAGGCGAGCAGTCGAGCCAGAGACTAAGAGCCGCTCCTCCTCCTCCCTTCTGCTCTCGCTCTCTCTCGCTCTCGCTGGGCAGCCGAGGCTCGGCCGAGGCCCCTTTATTGCGAGCTGATCCGCGTGCATGCGCCCGTCCGACTGCCAGTTCGCCCTAGGTGCGTGCGCGCTGCTCGCTCGCATTTTTTACCGCGGACAAAATGCGGCCTGCTACTTGCGACGCTCTCTCTCTCTCCACCGAGGGAGCGCTTTGTACCGAGGGAGCGGGTATACTTGCCGCTTCGGGAAAAATTCACGCTTCGCACCTGAGGGTCGGGCTGTTACTCTCTTTTCGCGGGTGAGTGCTAAGAAGGGAATTTGCATTGTTGTAATTTTCATGTATATTGCCCACTAAAGTCATTTGTGAAAATTATACTCTGAAAGGGAAAAGATTGTGGTAATAAAGGCTTTTTTTTATGCTGACGTAAAACGTTGTATTTGATAAAGTTTATTTTTCTTCCTTGAAAAGATAAGTATACCTAAATTAGTTGTAAAAATATTGTAGTGAATTATTTCGCGCTGACTGATTTTACCTGTTGATCCTTATTCAAAAGTGAAATTAAAAGTACTAATTATGCATGACGCTTGTAATCTACCTATAAATAAATGGGTATAGCGGGTTTAATGGCGATGTCCCCGATCTACGCATGCAAATAAATTCTCTCCTCGCATAATCATTAGGCTATTATTTCGCCGGGATAGTAGGAAAATGTCTCTAAAGAATCTGCTTTTTGTAACGTAATATGATAATTTTCACACTTCATTGAACAAGCTCCGTTCGACGGGGTTTGTCGTGAATTTTCACGGTCAAGATTGCGCCCGAAGACGGATGAAGTTTTCAGGCAATTCGCCATAATTTATGGTTTCTCCCGATGAGATACAGACTGGCTACTTTGCAAGCATCGCCGTGTGTAAACCTGTTTCAAAATAGTTCATGTAAAATGAATATCAAGCCGCGCCACTGTATCCAGTGCGATAAAAGAGCTCCTCACTTTAATCTTTATGAAATCAAATATGTTATACGACCTTCATAAAACCGCGATCCCACTGAAATGGGTTAGATGCAATCGCGCATTTTCTTTTTTTCCTCCACTGGGAATTTATTTATTTTTCTTCACGATTTCCCCGCGCGATTTGAATTCCAGAAGGACGAGACGAAAAAACAGCTTGCGCATCGCGAGAAGAAGAGCAAAAAGCGAAGAAATCGGAAGTTCAGCGAGGTTTTCATACAGTCGTTAAACAATAGATAGTCATCGGATGGTTCGGCTATCCAAGGACTGCGGCGCGAGCCGTAACTCGCGGAGGCTACACTTGAATGTGGCCACTATTTCTGCGGCTTGTCTGCCGGTGCGTGTAATCGCCGCCCAACTTTCATCGATGTAGCCGATGCTAACGGCGCGTTATCACAATCGCGCTAACCATCGGGAAAAGTATCGCTTCATCTTCGGCGCTTGGAAAAGCTTTTTATTGCTTTGGCTTTTTTTCTTCGCCGTTTATAATTACCCGCTGTACATTTTTAAATATCTCAAATGAATTTCTTATTTTTAAGTTTTCTTTATCTTGAGAGCTGATTGTGCTTTTTGATGCATGCTTGGTCTATCATTCTTCATCTGCCTGTTTCATTTTATTACAAATTATATTGCTAAAGTGGTTTTCGTTAATATTATTATATAAAAAGCATTTTTTTAATGGAAAATTTTAGATTTTATTAATCTTTTTAAATGAAATTTATCCTACGGTGTAAGTAATTTACATTTTTGATAAGAAGGTAACTTATAACACTAAATAACTACATCAGATCTCTAATTGAGCGCGAAATTTAAAATGAAATGTAGAAAAAAAATTGTAACTGTTATTAAATATTTATATTTTCCAATAAGATTGCGTTGTTTTCTATTATGTTCTTAAATTAGTGTCTGTGTACGAAGAAGTGATATGATTAGTAATTTATAATAAATAATAAAACTAAACTAAAAATATAAATAATAAAACTAAACAAGTCTTTAGCACCTCGCACGGTCATTATATTTTATACTATATTTTCATTCCATAGTTTAATCTGTACGGTTATAAAGGAAAATTTTGTTGTATGTAAAAGTGACTTTTATTTCGCTATAAATTTCTGTCCAAATGTTCTAGAAGTAAGTTCGTAACATGAACTTGAACGTTACCTCGTGTATCCTAAAGCAGACTCATTTTATTAAACCATACTGATTTGATAGGAAGTAGTAAGCAGTTAATTAAAAAATGACGCTTGTTAATTCCAAAGCAAACGATACTCTTTTCTCACATGCTCTGCATATACTTATATATATCCTTTTAATTGACGCGCCTTCAAAAGAGTCAATCAAATCAAGAATAGATTACCTTCACTTTTACGTTCACCATTTCTTTAAGCAAAGATTACAAAGATTGAATAAAAATTGTTAACAATTTCTCCATCCACATCCATTATCAAACTGCCCCTTTTGAAACTCAAGAAAAAAGGGGAATAAAACGATCTACATCAGGTAAACTCCTGCTTGGATGCAATGCATCCAGTGTACCACCAGGCGACCATTAGTCAAGGCCCCGACAACCTCTGAACCTCTGTTGGGAAAGGCCTCGAGATAAGACTTCCGTCGCAGGGACTGCCGCGCGGCACATAACAGGGGTGCGTGGCGCCTCGGCTCACGGGAGGTCGCTCGCACGGCCGCCGGGGCGAGCTCGCGGATAGTCGCGTCGTAAGCGAGGAAGCGATTGTTGTTGCTCTTGGCCACGGTCAAGGTCGCTCTCGCCTCGCGCTCATACACACCGCGCCGCTGTCCCGCGGGATGTCTCCCCGCGCTTCTTGCTCGCTCCGTACCTTTCTCTCCCCCTCTCCCTCGCCCCTTCTATTTCTTTCTCCGTCTCTCAGCGAGAGCAATTTCGCGTGATACCCCGAGAGCTTCGATATCCCAAGTGCAGGCACGTTCCAGCCTTTATGGGCTTCATTTCGTTTTTCACTGCGGCCCGAGCTCTCGAGAGGCTCCTCGCTATGCCTCGCTTCTTTTTTTCGCCGGGGTATACGCACGACCGCAGCAGTGACTCGCGTTCTTAGGCTCGTAGTTTAGTAATGAAAGTAACTATGTTTTAGAGGGTTGAGTGAGTTGTGTTTTTTTTCTAGCTTTTTTTTTTTTGCTTTTTCCTTTGACGTATGATTAAAAAGGTGAATGCTACGGGTACGCTGATTTATGAACTGCTTGTGGTGCTTATTTCCTGTTTCTTTTTTTTTTTCAAGGCCGCCTTTTCATTCGTATGCAATTATCAGATTGTTTTGTAAGAAAATATTGTATTTTTATCGGATTTGTCGTCACACTCAATTTATTATTTTGAAAAAGTGCTTGCACTGCTTGCACTTACTGAAAAAGAGTTCATGTTTAATTTTTTATAATTTAATTTTATCGGTGATTTCAAAATTTTGAAACGTATACTAGTTATTAAAGCGGAAAATTTAATTGACGAATGTTTGATATCAATAATTGAATACTATCTCAAAAGTACACTAAAATGATAAAACACATGTGTAGGGTTTCACGAGGCTCAGACCAAGACCAATGTATTTAAATGGAGTCTCGGTCTTGCCTACAAGACCAAGACTCCATTTAAATATATTGGTCTTGGTCTTGGTCTAGTGAAGCTCTACACACGTGTACCTTAAATTCAGTTTTGACAAACTCATTAAATTTCTTTAAAAATTAAAATGTCTTGTAGGCTTTTCCTTCTCATCTTTACGTTCCAAGTATGCTAATTTAAATGACCTTTTATTCAGCAGAAGATTTATCTATGCACGTCGTCGATTAAAAGAAGACTTCTTGCCTCTAAAAAGCCTCTTACTCGGTGAAAAAAAAACGTAACGCCCGTAAATTCTAAGCGATTTAAAATACTCCAGCTTGATTGACATAAATCTTGAGTGCAACTGACCGGTAATTCAAAGCGAATTCACGATAAGGAGAAAAAAGAGGGGCGCATTTCGCGGAGCGCGGTCATTCAAAATAGGCCGTGGATAAAAAGCGGCGTCAAAGCCGCGGCCTTTACAAGCCGGCGTATCTTCGAAATCTCATCAGGCCTTTTAGCCGCGCTGCGGCGTCGGAAAGTTTCCTCGAAGCCGGCGCATTATTTATCACCGGCCGATGGCTCCGCTCGAGCATGTAATGGTAGCAAAATCATTTGTAGGCGAGCGCTCCGTCCGCGCGCGCCGTCGTTAAAAGCGGTAAATTTAAGTAAGAAACTTTTTCAGCCGCTCGCCGGCGACGATATTAACTCCTCGGCTAGAAAACCGACCGGAGATAAGTACCGTAGCCCCAGAGACACGGGGCACACCGGGAGCTGCGCGTGCATAAGAGAGAGAGGCTCGAGCGGCTGGGGTTGGGCGCAAAAACCGACGCCTTATATACATTATACATCGGTCGGGGCCAAAAAACGCCGAACTTCGCGGTGAGGAGACGCGACAAGTAGCGGCGACGCGGTTCCCTCCTAAGGCTCTCCCATCGTAATATACACGCCGGCGAGCCATATGTCGGCCAGCCAGCCGATCAATGACCCCCCCGGAAGCGCGAGAGCATGAAGACACTGCAGGGAACGATGTGTCAACTAAGTCGTTGCCACGATGAGATGCTAAAGAAGTGTCGCGTCGCACTTATTCTTTTTCGATTCCTTTCTTTTATTTGATCATTGTTATAAATAATTCAAAAGGAAAATTTATAGATTTACATTGTAATGTGTGTGCTCCATAGTTATAAATACTTGTTGTTAAAATTGTTCTTTACGTTTTCATAAATAAACGATCGTTCCATACGTTAGCACAAAACTGTTTTTAAAATTTAATTTCGACTCTCTTTATTAATTAATACATTCATAATCGATTTAAATTTTTCCGCCAGCAATCCTCCTGAATAATGCATAATTTGGATACCTAGACTTAAAAAATTTGATGGGATTTATTTCTGAAGCAAAAATTAATTTGGAGCAGTTAGAATTTTATGGAATTGGATAAATTAGTTTTTAACACCAAACATTTAGACAGGACATTAGAGTCTCTGCAAGGATTTTGAAAATCGACCAAATGTAGTAGACATTTACGTGTACTTCACTCGATCTAAGTAAAATCTACTTATATCTAAGTACAGCCCATAATACATACTTAGTACATTTATCACCAAGAGGACTTAGAGAGATTTCTTCCGTTAATGCGCTGACTTAGTGTTATTTATGCACTACCTTTTAACCCGCGTGTTATAATAGACAATTTAGTAATCAAAATTATAAAATACATTGAATCCTGGAAATATATGCATTCAAATGAAGTATAAATAGAGCTTCCCTGACGCGCAAAAAACTAACATAAATAAAAAGGTATATGCAGTTTTACATTTACGACATCCTATGGGTAGTAATTTCTGACGGAAATCCACCCACACTGAGGCACACAAGCAAAAGAACTCATCATCGGTGCGAAGAAAGTATTGCCACCGCTTCCTCAATTGTGGAAGAGAGACTCGGCGCGACGCTCTCCATTCTTCGCGCGTAAAAGCCGCCCTTCCTACTGGGGAGTACGAGCATGGCAATAAGTTCCGGGCGATTAGCCGATTCCAGGGATGAAAAAAGCTCGGGAAACATAGAAGCGAGGCGCGCGCTTTGCCCCTCCTATTCTCACGTTCGCCGCGCGGCCCGAGCGATTTGCTTCGAATTAGTGCATAGTTAACTTCGCGAACGGCCTGAGTATAACGAACGCCTCTCCGCGCTCCGGGAAGAGACGTAAAGCGAGTAAGAGAGAGAAAGAGAGGGAGAGAGAGAGAGGAGGCCGGACTCGGATCGCTGACTCGGTGACTAGCGCGGCGGCCCTTCTTCGCCAAGGCGGATGGACGGACGTTCCCGAGGCGAATTTTCACCCGTTTCCCAGTCTTTTTTCAACTGCCAGCGTGAAATGCCTGACTTACGAAACTCTTTTCGCGAATGCAAATGCTCGAGCTTTAACGAAACGCGGTATGCGCGCTGCATACGTTTTACTGCCTCCATGTGCGCTCGATTTGCGTATGCCCTTTCCTCTTGCTTTTGGCGTTATTTTCCTTAAATATGTATATAAGCTTTATTGGATTTCTCCCGTATACATTTGAAAGCGAATTAAGAATGAAAAATGTAAGAAGTAACTATAAGGTGATATTTTCATATTTTAAGGTCAATTTTTTCTTAGGAATGTCCATTTTTTTGCAGTAATAAAAAATATATGATTTAAATGTTTCTCGAAAGAAGTTTTCTTGTAATAAGTAGCGAAAAAAGGAACGCTTTACGAGCGGGTTGAGGTTATACTTGTCTCTTCGGAAGACTATAAAATTTCGTTACTACCACGGCATATCATTAGCAATAAGTAGTTCAAAGCTCGCAAAAAGTTCCGCAGGTTCCAGTCCACGGTTGATAGTGGGATATTTTATACCTTCCTTGTAATTTCAGACTTCTTCGAAGTAACACCAGCAGCTGAATCAAATTTATTTTTAACTCGTAAATTTTTTAAATTTTGTGATGATTTTTTAAGTGTTGTATAGTACAAACATTATGCCTACTAATTTTATCATACAGTTTGTTGCTTGAATTAAATTAAGAAATAATTTTTCTTTCAAAAAGCTCTTGACATAATAATGATGAAATTTAAAAAACCGACCAGCAAATGAAAAATTTGATTTTGAGCAAAGAAAGCTTTGGATCTAAAAAAGGCGCGAAATTTAAAATACGATTTTGCAAAAAGTTAATGATACACAACTTAATCATATGCAAAATGCATCTAACGTGTCTAGAGTCAGAAATTTTTACCTTGTGTTTCCGAGAAGAGAACACATACTTACTTTCAAGGTAGACTGACAAACACCACCTCCCCTGATGCTCCGCGGATAAAGTAATCCGTATAAACCTTTCCGACAAGAACAAAAATAAAAACACTCCGATCAATCTGTAAAAAAATTACATAAAAAAAAGGAAACAAACAAAAAGAACTCGATCGCTTGACATCGTAACATCGTCCCAGATACCTTTGTTTACAGTCGCTCCCGGGGCGGCTGTTCGCTTCGCGGAATCGAATTAATCGAGAGCGCGACGCGCCCCGGTGTTAATTAATAGGGATGTGTGTACAGAGAGGTCCATTGAATTATTATAAAACGTGACTCGCGCGATGTTTCATTATCCCTGTTTCGCGAACGGGGAACGATAGCCGGCCGATACGAGCGTATATAGCCGGGGGCAGCGCGCCGCGGGGGACGGGCCGCCGTAATGCGAGGCCGAGGGATGAGCGGCGGGCGCGACGCTGGGGGGCCGGGCGAGATCATCGCCCGGATTAATCGGCCCGGAGCCCGGCGAGGCGATAAACGGGAATCGCGTCAAACTCTTTATCGCGCGCTGCCCGCTTTTTTTTTTCTCCTTCTCGTTTAACGCGCACCTAAGGGAGTGCGCGCGCGCGCGAGAAGAGCTTATTCATTTGAAATGATTATTAGGAGGGCTTTAATAAACTGCCAAGCTGCGGTGCTCGATTTTTCAATTAGGACTTCGGACGCATTGTGCGTTCGAGCGTTACGGGTGTACTTAGGGTAATTTATCGGTTTGCCTTACGGGCTGATTAAGCAATTAGTGCTTGCTTTATGACGGATTCATTAAGATGCTATACTCAATAGAGTGTGAGTTTCTTAAATGTTCGCGAGTAAAAAATCTTAAATCTGCTTGAGGTGTTAGTTGTTTTATTTTAGATTGATAAAATTTCGTTTTTATTGATTTATGTATTGTAATACAACGGTTATTCATTCTAAATTAAATAAAATTCAATTATATTGATGTAAAAAGAATGTTTAAAAATAAAATTTGTTACTATATATCTTTAGTTACAAATTTAGACTAATGAAATAAATTATTAAAATTAACGGTAATCAAGAAATGTAGAAATTCTTGTTTTCATCATAAATGATTCAAAGTCTGATAAGTATATTAAGAAAGTATAAGACTTGATTATTCGACAGATATATAATAATGATATCGCATTTTTATAAATATCTAATTATATTTTATAAATATGAAATTATATCTTGCTAAGCGATCGTAAAGTTTCGTCAATGCTGTACTACCGTAACTTTTAATGGACCTCCAATGCAGTAGCATAGTAAGAAGAATAATCATTAATTTCTAAAAATACTGTCATCCAGTAAAATTTGCCTGGCTATACCGTTGGAAAATAATTTATTATAATTAACCCGCCCTAATAAACCATTTTTCGCGTTACGACCATTTCAGCTAAATAAATAACCTCAACGGTACGTTTAATCGAATGCTTTCCGTAAATTTTCAATAAATAGCGGTCGCCCAGCTGTACATGCCAGTTTATTGCCACTCGTCGCTCCGACACGTCATCCGTCTTTCTTTTTCCTTTCGCGGCTCCACGCGGAAACCGATCGCGAGACGCGGCAAAAATGGAAAAAAGAAAAGGAAATTTCGCTCGCGCCCTGGAACACTTCGCGGCGGATCCGGCCGTTATTCGGTTTACGAAGAGAGCGAGGCTCGTCCGGAGCGCCTTTAATTATCCGCGACCGGCGGCCGCCCGGCGCGGCGCTAACGGAAAAAGGCGCGCTTTTCCCCCCTCGCTGCCCTACAAACTTTACACTTTTCACGGTGGCGACGATCGACGGTGTCGCGCGACGCCGCCCACCGCCAGCTTCGTAAACAGGGACACAGGGTCGACGAGAGTACCTTGAACTTGCCTCGTCATACCCGCGCGGCGTGCGCTACTCCTTACTCGCTCGTATTCTTCTTGCCTCGTGAAAATGACGTAAATGGCTTTTTATTGATATGAATTGGCGATAAAGATTTTAGTGGCCGTAAAAGGATACGTCGATTAAGTTTTTGGATGGATACTCATTACAAATTTTTACTGATTGACGCTGCAATATTTTCTTGTACGGCGAGTCATTTATTTATCGTTTTGTCTTTCTAACATAAGTGTTATTATAATGCAGGGTATTGATTAATTAAACTAAATAAAGTGGAGCATTTTTTTAAATAAGGAAAGAGTTCTTATTGTATTCATTACACAAATGTTTTTTTTTCTTTTATTTTAGAATTTTAGAACTTTTGTATTTAATATGTTTATTAAAAAAATCAATATTTTTAAAATAGAGCATGAAAATCGTTTTTTTTTGTGTTTGCGACTGAGTTTTCATATTTAGATGGTATCGCTAATTTTAATTAATACAAAACTCAACCGGCACATTGTTTACTAGTGAAAATATAAGCCGTTTCCAAATAACAATTAAAATATTTTTAATCATAAACCATCTAATATGAATACTATTATAAATAATCGTTACTAATTAAAAAACTATATCAATTCTCAAATAATTAAAAACGATCAAACCGTAAAAAAGTCGTCGTACTTCTCATATCCAATTAAGCGCTGCCCAGCTCGAAGATGAAAAACGGTGAAGAATCTAGACTTGCTCGCAATTTCAGGCGTGGAAAGAAAGGACGAGGCGTAGGAGTGCAGTGTACGTACGCGCGCGAGGCTCGTGGTGGGGGAGGGAGCGTCGGAGGAGGTGCGGTTACGTGCGGCGCGCGATTAAGGCGTTCAACTAGCCTTGACGAGCGGCCGGGCGTCCCGTTAAGCCGCCGCCGCCGACGACGAGGAGGTGACAAAATCCAGCGCGGTGTAAGCGCGTACACGGTGTATCCTGTGCGTATGTAGAGGAGTGCACGCGATGATCGCGGGACGCCCGCGGCGCCGTTTCTCCCCCCGGATACCTGTAATTCGCGCCTGTTCGCTTCCTCCTACCGATTCACCGCGTGACTTTCGGTTTTTGTCGCGGAATCGGCGTCTTTGCCTTCGAGTTGCGCTTTCAGTTTTTTCCGTTTAGCCGCATGCACGCGGGGATTATTTATATATTTTTCTTGCTCTTTGGTTATTTTCTTTGGAGAAAAATCGCGATGCGCATGAGAGGAATTTGAGAGATAGGCATGCTACTGGAAAGTGACACAATTATATCACTTAATTTGCAGGTTTTGTTTTGTGGCGATATTTAAACATCATTTTTAATGAATGAAAGGTTCTTCTACAGAAAAACTATGTTATTATATTTCTGCACAAATAGATATTAGTAGATTAATGAGGAGAGTATCTTGTAACATTACAGATTTTAATTTTCTTTTCAAAATTTGTTTTGTTTCGTATTTTGGCATAATTACATATAGTTTTAGACAAAAGTGTGATTCAATTAATACACTTAATCAATTTAAAATGAACAATATTTCGGTCATCTTTATCGCTACCGTCACGTCTTTTACATAGTGTCATAATTTTAATCTATTTTATAGCACGCCGTGCGAAAAACGCCTGTTTATCGCACGCAAGCGTATAATAAATCGGTGTTTTCGCACGTTTTACGATAAAATATCCTACGTATTCTTTATTTTTGACATTTGTGAGACAATGTGATGTTTAAAAAGAAAATCAATGAGTTCTATGAACTAAATTCTAACTTTTACACATATAAAGAGTGCAGATGGTGACAAGATTCGCCGAAACGTCTGTTTTCAATTGAATGCATATTTTACAAGATGACTCAGCGACGCGCGAACAAAACGAAAGTTCAAAACCTAATCGTCGGCAATGAAAAAGGCAGCAGCAGCAGCGGCAGCACAATAAAATCACTCGGCGAAAAAGGGACGATAGTGACAGCGGCAACAGGAATGCGCGCATCTACGCGCTTGCTCTCGATGTTTTTTCGCTCGATCGCCGACCGAGATTCCCCGCTCCGGCTTTACTTTTTGGACTGTGACGCCGATACTTACAGCCGTGATAGAGGCGTATCCCCCCGACGGTCGCGCGCGCGCGCGCCAGCTCAATAAATTACGAGCGAGGAAATTAACGGGATCGCGCATATTATGAAGCTGCAAATTGAACGTTTTTCATCGTTCGAGCTTTTACGGGAAAGGCGCGCGCGTCTTCACGTTGACGCCGCGATTTCCTTCCTCCTTACTTCGTAATTTTTTTTTAACGAGCGCAAAAAGAATTCGGCGCTTTAACTGTATTTAGCAGTTTATTGAATAATTCCACGTTGCGCGCGCGGCGAAAATTTAATGCGGCGCAGATTTTAATTTAATTAGTTTGGATAGGAGATTAACCGTTGAAAAAGTACACATCAAATATTTACGCCATTAAATTATATTTAGATAACGTAGATTTTTTTCTCGTTCAAATGTAATAATTATTCGACATTCTTGTCTTCGATGAAAAGTGCATTTATTTCCATGGTTCGGTGAGGCGATTTAGAACGTTTGAAGACTTGTGCATTTAATTAGTTTTGTAATCGATTATGCGATGGTTTAAATTAGATTAGATTGTATCTGTCATCGCAGGTGACATTGCGAACGGTAACGTTTACTTAACCACAGTAACGGCACATTCGGCTGTTTTTTTTATTCACGGTGGATGACCACAGACCAAAGCTGCGGTTTAAATTCCCGTCGGCGGATAAACAAGCGTGAAATCGTGATGCGATATTACACAATAAATTGATTAGCCGAAGAGTCGTAACAGCCGATCGAGCGAAAGGAAAAAGAGCGGAGCGAGACTGAGAGCCGAGGAGTCTCGGTGTCCCACGAGGTGTCGTGAATCGCGAACTCCGGATCTCGGCGACCTTGAGAGTACGGAATAGCTATTTCGGGGAGTCCCCGGAAGTCCGAAAGCGGAGAAAATGTATGACTGCAGGTGCGTAACGTCTATTTGCTTGTCTTTTCTTTTTCATGGTTTATTATAAATATTTAAGTTTTTGCATTGCCTGAATGGGTTTATACTGCAACGACCATGTGAAAAAATGTTTTTATAAAATGTGTTTCATAAAAAAATGTTCGTATAAAGTTTTATAAATTTTTGCAAGATGTATTTTTTAAGACTAAATTTGAACAAACTTTATAATAAAATAGTTATTTATGCTAGACGAGCATAACGTTCACTGGATTATCGGCATTTTTATGTAAAAATAAAAGTATAGGAAACATTTCTGGAAGTAATAATCGATCAAAATTACGTAAGTTTTTTTATAAAAATCAAAATTGTTAAAATATTGATTTTAATCATGATTTATCGTTTTATGTATTTTTGTCCTGAATAATGTAAAATCAGTTGCATTTCTTACTTATAATGCATAAAAACTAACATATATAAAATTTATAAGTAATAATTAACAGATATGCTTTTATGCAACTGATTTCTCATTGTACATAATTTTCTGGAACTTTTTCTTAAACTGTC
>JAXIUT010030570.1:0-15031 GCA_035586675.1 Eurytoma californica | reverse complement strand
CACACACACACACATCCATACAGACATTTTCAAAAAACATCATAATTTGATACAAAACACCATGAAACAAACTTCTATAATGTTTTTAGAGAAACTTTTTTTTTTACTATCACAAAGCTTCCTCTAGGAGGAAGCAAAAGAACTTTATCCTGCTTGGCTTTATTCGCATAATCACTTTTCTGCTTACAGGGCCGAAATTCGTTAAATGAATTGCAGCAGAATATAAAAAGAAAGATCGTTGGCTGCACATTAGATCGAGCTATTGGTTTTACGAATATCTGAAACAAACTTGAATTAAAGCTCTTTGACGTAGTGGTGACGGGCCTTTAATCGCTCGAATTATTCTTTTGCCCTCGCTTGGAAAAAAAGGCCGCATTAAATTTGACATTTGCAATTGGTGAATTAATTTACGGGGATGAAATCCGATGACGCGCGTTCGCGCAACGCCGAGGAAGCTCGGAAAATCGCGGACCCATTGAAATCGCATTTATTCCAGCCGGACTGAATTCAGAATCTGTGCAAATGCGCGCGAGTCAATGATTTTATATCCTTCTTCAACTTGATTTATTCCATGGACAAGCGAGTGCGCATGCAGTTTTGAGAGTCGGAGAATAGTGATTGATCCGATAAGTCAATTAAATAGCGATGCTTTGCATCCGATCACTAAACTTGGCGATCGCTTCAAGCATCCATCTTGATTATGCCACCGGTACTTGCGAGGAGTTTGTCGCGAGTCTCTTATTTTTTATGTATTTTTTTTATAAAGAGTTGTTTCAACGAGTGATTGGACCGTATGGTGATTCTGTTATACGTGTCAATGAAATTATTTATCTATTCGCACGTGATTGCCAAAGAAAATAGAAAAACATCTATCAATCAGTTTGAATACAAATTTTCAAATAGATCAGACTTATTGTTTGACGCACAAATAGACAATATATTAGCTGTCAATGCTTCTATATATAATTTGCCATGTTAACTCATGAGAAATTATATTCACTAAAGGCTTTGGACGAAGGCTCTTTTTGTTTCATTTTTGACATTTCGTAATTAACCAGTTGTAAATTTGACACTTTTATCGCTGAATATGACAACGACATACCACGATAAATTATTTTTATGTAACATGTCATATTTTCACCCCTTTTTCATAGTTATAGCCGCAAACATTCTGTTTTTTTTCATGACCAGCGAACACCCCTCAAGTTTCTTTGTCATTTCTGGAAGTTAATATTTTTTCGAGATTGGTGCTGTAACTTTTCGCGCCCTGAATATTCCGCCGTAACCTTTAATAGCGTATTTAATGGCAGGACCTTTGAGCAAATGGAAAGGTTCTCTCTGCGTATGCACCAATTTTTTCATAGAATTCACACAAGACTATAGCAAATTGAATTGCGCATTTATTTGCTAAAATTTGTCTGATGAATTATATAATTTGATTGCATTAGTTTTATTTGAGTAATGAGCAATTAATCACGTTTCAAACAAATTAATTTTTAATGACTAACTTATTAAATTAATCCAACTAATGACTCCGTAATTAATTTATAATAACTATGAAATGTAATTTGAAAACTGCTTATATATGATCAATATGCAAGTCCAAAATCTTTTAGATGAACATTAAGATATTAATTATTTTATTATAGTTAAAAATTGAATTGAATGGAAAGAGTAATAAGTACGGGTAATAAATCATTTACTGGGTGGTTTTAATATTCAATAGAATAAATTACTGACTTTTTGTGAAATCAGATCACAAAAAATAGAACATTATTGAAGTCGAATGGACATTCGGCAGTATGCCTTTTTAAAAATAGCATTGGCTTGACAAAATCGATGTTTTCTCCAATTACATTTCTAAAAAAAATTGCAATAAAAAACCGTAAGCAATTAATTATCTCCCACCTACACAGCTTCCTTAAATTTAATTTGTTATTTTCATTTGCGAAATGATGATTTCATTTCTGAAAAATATTGCCGTCGTTAAAATTTTAGCCACACTAAATAAAAAGTCCTCTAATTTACCGTGAGTTCGAAGTCAAAGCCGGTAAATAAGAAGGGCACAACAGGAACTAAAAGTGCGCGTAAATAGCGAAACGCAAGCGACATTGCGAGCGACAGGGAAGCAACGCGCAATTCGGAAGCGGCTAAAAAACATTGTACAAGACGTCCGCGCGGCTAGTCGAGCGCCTAATGGCTTTCAAAAGCGATAAACGGCCCCGCGAATAAATCAATTCGGCTGTATAATAATAACAGCAGCCGCGCGGGCTCTGCCAAGAGCTCCCCGCCGGGGCGGGCTTTTTCGACGCGCCACAATGCGGCCTTATACTTTCCGCGTTAATCAAGACGGACGTTGGACGGAAAGTTCGCGCCCGGCTTCCGGCGTCTGCCGTGAAAAACAGGCCCGACAATGTCCGAGCGGTACTTATTAATAATTTCTATTTTCGCGGATGAGGAGCACATAGACTTTTGGCGCGTACCGCCACGATATTTCTGCCTCCTCTGACGCGCAAAAAATATACTTTTCCATGTGCAATGTTTCTCACTGCGGCGATTAAATTATCCGAGCGATTTTATATAAATGAAACACGCTATTTTTTGGGAGTAAACAACATACGAACAATCGTGACAAATACTAGGTGAAAGTAATAGAGGACAATATACGAGTGAATTAGCGTTGGTGACCCTAGGGCAGATCTTAAAGCAAGTTCGATCAGCCAAAAATAACTGCCCGTAAGAATCTGGAAGATAATAAAAGTCAGCGACACATTTATGACTCGCCGAAATATACTGCCTCGCTAATTTCTCTCCCAGCTTTACAATTCTATAAATACCGGAAAAATCGTCTCTCAATAGCCTCATGAAAAAAAAGAACTGCGCGACACGTGGACATCGGCGCAATCCCCCGCGGGCAAGATAAATTCGCGTAGGCTTGCTTTTTTCCCCGCCGCCATTCTATTTTCATTACCATCGGAACATCCTCGAAGCCGGAAACGGCGACCCTCGCAAAAACGCTTGATTATTTTCCACGCCGTCACGTGGGCGCGGGAACGTTCAGCAGGAGTAAGTAGATGCGGTCCGGGTCCGCTAAGCCAATCGTCTGACCAAGTGCGGATGTGTCTACTTACGAATGTTTTATGCGGGGATCAAGCTGCAATGTATCTCTTTAACTGCGCAGGTGGAATTTGCATTAGACTAATTGTGAAAAATGCGTCCAAATTGTAATCCGAAATTAATTCTTGTCCTTAAAAAAATCTGCCCACAACTGTTTATTTTTGTTTGAAATTTGATCGTGGTCTAAAAATAATCCGTAAAAAATTAACTTTTTTTACATCTCCATAAATCTACAGCCTAACTCGATTTACTAAGAAAGTTTGCTCGGTAAGAATATGCTCCAACTGTTGAAAAAACGGTTTAAAAAACCCCACCAAATTCGCTAACTCCGCCAATATTTCACCATTACCGTCGGCCACTCTCGCAAAGTCTGACGCGCCGCTCACCTCGCCTGCGATGCAAAAAAAGGCATAAGCTCGCGGATGAAAAAAAAAAAAAAAAAACAGGGTACGCTCCCACCGACCACATTTCACAATTCATTAAAGCGGCGCGCAGTCGGAGTAGCCTCCGCCGAGATCAAAACGCGTGGGCGGCGCGCCCAGAGAGAGAGAGAGACGAGAAATTTCGTCCTCGCGCGCGGCGCCTTCTCATCAAGACGAAGGAAAAAAAGAGCCTAGGTGGCCGGGGCGCGGGGGCGGGGGGAAAAAAAGGTGGCGGGGAAGAGAGGCGTTGAACACGTGTACGGGGTGGGTAACCTTGGTTCGGCACGAACGAGCTCGCGACGGGCGACGACTGCCGCTGCCTCTTCCCGGGCTTATCTCGACGAGGCTCACGTGCGCGCCGCCGAGGTGAGGAGGAAATAATAGGAGCAACCCTTCTCGGCCTCGCGGGCTCCCACTTGCGGAATGCCGCCGAGGTGAGTCGTCTCCACGTCGAAGCTTCTAGCGTTCAATCTTTCTTTCTTCGCTCACAGAATACTTCGTTTTTTCTTTTAAACTTCTTTCTGAAAAGGCTTTTGAAGCTGAAAAAATATTAAATTAAAAAAAAAAAAAATAACCTTTGAAATTATTAATTTTTTTTTTGTTTTTTCTTCTCACTGCCGAGGAATTTAAAAATAATTTTTTTGGTTTATACTCTTGTAATAAAGTTTCGAAAAATTCTCTTTTTAAGCTGCGTTTATTATTATTTTTTAATCATTTAATATTATAAACTTCGGGATAATTAAAAAATTAAAAAACAATGATTATTAATGCATTTATATTTTCAATCAAACATAACATTCTTCAATGATTCAATGAATTTAAATATTGAAATATCGCAGTATTTGTTGGTCTTCCAAAAGTTGGTATTAAAGTACAAAATCAAATCGGATGCGGATGTCACTCGAGAGGATAGCGAAATTATTGAAATATCCGGTGAACAACTCGATTTATTTGTTCAACTAAAAGAAAACGTCGAACGAACGCGGAGGTGGTTTGCTTTAATAAAAAGCAAGGACGCGCTGTGTACGATGCGGCCGGGGCTGCGGCAAAATGCCATTACAGGTTAAGAAAGTCGACGGCCGAGTTTTATCGCGCGGGTGTCGCCTCGGCGATTCCACCTTAATTAATTGCCTGTTAACTCGAGAAAGTGCCACCGCGCGCGAAAAATAAAGTTTAAAGGGGATGGAGGATATACAAGTCGACGGGGGTAATAACTTGCGATGCTGCCTTAAAAAAAATCCTAGCAGCGTTGGTTCGCTGCACTGCGTCGGAAGTACCATGTTGATAAGCAAAAAACGTTTTCTTATACATCCATATGTTCAAATTTAACTTTGAAAAGAAAAGTTTGACTTCACAAACTACGAAAAAATAAAACAATAGAAAATATAAGAAATACGTATATTTATTATAAACATTTCTAAATAATTTGTATATTTAAATTAATAATATAATAGCATTATGAAATTTTGATATCCCTAAAATAAAGCTTAAAAATGTATAATCTTATAAGAAAAATTATATCCTACAGCAATCAGACGTTAAATATATTAAGTTAATCCCAAGTTTGATCTTTCCTTGACAAAATAAAAAGATTCAGTCCTTAAAAGTTTAATTAAATAACACCCTAAAAATTACAAAAGTTTTTAAAACCAGAGTATTAATCCTCTTCTTCCCACCTCAGAACTACAAAAAGAGGAGAAAAAGAACACGCAGTTAAGAAACTTCGAGTTGGAAGTTAAAGAAAAGCCGCGAGAAGGAGAAAAAGATCTTATCGCCTTAATTTTTCCTTGAAATTGCAAGCTATAGGCCGCCAGGTTTATCGAACATCTCGCGTCTAGATCTAGAGGTGCACAACGCCCCGGGGATTTAAGAGTCGTGCGAGACTAATTCGCTTAAACGCGTCCAACGCCTTTGTAATTTCCGATGCGATTGTACGTGGGTGACCCCCTTTGTGCTCTTTTTTTCATAACGAAATTATAACAAACTGCTTAGTGCTTCAATAATTTAGCCTGACGTGCCTTCAAGTAATTCTGAACATCTTTTCAGTTCTGAGATAAAAAAAAAGTTGCAAATACTTTTTGAAAATATTTTGTTGTTGTATGCTTTATATTTTCAACAAGAATGAATATATATAACAGACGCAATTAAAGATGACGCAATTAAAGTAGTATTATACAGTGCATCAATGATTCATTTCATTCAACTATCGTCAATTAAACTATTTATTATATATAATACCTGAGATTTATATTTAGTCTCTAAAAATATTCAGAGAATAAATTGTTTCTCTATCAACATTGATTTTACTGTATAACGTTTACAATCAGCCACCGTTTTTTTTAACAAGCAACTGAAATACAAACCGAACATATACCTTATATACCAAAATTTTCAATTAGTTTTATGTAGGTGTATAAATTGAAAAGTTGTTTAGCTTTATTCTCGCCTCCATAACTTTTATTATTTAACTTCCGCACTCAGGTTATATTATAGATAGCGCGATTGTAAAAAAGTCCACGCTACAATGCTGTAGCCTGTTTTTGGCATTTAACTGATTGTATATTTTGTCAAGAACGATGGGATTTTTTTCTTTTGACACTCGTTTGTCCCATAAAAGAAAATAAAAAAAATACCAAAGAGCACGAAGAAAAATAATCAAGCGTAAAAGCCCGTGACATCAAAACAAAACGTCACACGGTTATTCGCATTTGTAAAAATTTAATCTTGAAGGACAAACAAATCACTTTGTAGAATTTATCAGTGAAGCTCCCTGATTGAATCTTTAAAATTGATAGCAAATATTGACGCTCGCGTATAAAAATATCGTCAATTAAACTTTTCTGTTTTAATCCGAATGGATCGGTCGCTATGAATCTGAATGGAAATTAAAATGTCTCGCAGACGACCTTTGGTCTCCATTCGAAAGCATAAACAAATTAGCGCGGTGGAAAACAGAGAGCTCGAAAAAGGTTAAACAAATAAATAAGAGGCGAGGAGGCGGCGAGTTAAGCGGTAGAGAAGGCCGGGAGCCGCGGCGCGGTGCACAATTATAGCGAGTCGCTAAAATTAAAATATTTCCCGCAATATCAGCCGCGCACGACAGTGGCGCGAACATTGGGGCTTGCGGTTTCAAAGAAACGACCTTTGAAAATTCCGTCATTTTATGGCGAAAATTACATTTTGTACGTGACAAATTCTTCTGCAGCGATAAGCTTGCCTGTCCGTAATTAACTTCATGTAATTAACTCTATTCTTGAAAAGAAGTTGTTTGAATAATTTAAATAATTGATTTTACATTCGTAAATAATTAAGTTTACTTTGTGTTGCAATTTTCTTTATTGTTATAACATGATTCATCAAGAACTAATTTAAAATCAAGTGAATTAAAATATTAAAATACACGAATGTAATATTAAAAAAAATTAATAATGCAAACGCAGCTTTTAACTTTCGCAATTCGAAAATAAGAAAATAAATAATAGTGTACTTAAAATTTTATAAACAAAATTTTTTTCACATTTCTGAAATTATGAACTAAACACTATGAAAACAAATTTACAACGCCCTGTTCCAAGTAAATTTCAGATATAAAAGCTTTAGAAAAATCAGCACGGCGCCCGCGTCATAATATTTGACACGCATCAATAAAAAAAAAAGTAATAACAACAAAAAAAGTTGGATGAAAAAAGCAAGAGAAATCCATCGGGCAGCACGTGCGACCCAGGCCCAGAAAGCGGCACTGCCAGGGTGACACAGAAATTCGCGGGCAACCTTCGACAAACGCTCGAAATAACAATAATGCGTGACGACACGCGTCTCGCCAGAGCCCCCAAGCGCTGGCTCTTCGCGTCCCGCTTGCACTTGCTCGCTCACATTGTCGCCGCGCGGCGCGTTTTCCCCCGCGGCCGCTGCCAAGAGCCGCCGCGAAACAGCTGAGGGCTATCAATAATCGCAGACGGTCGATCCGACCGCTGGGCGACTTTTCCGGATTCGTCGCTGCGCTAAGGGTCCAATTTTCCACTTTCTCGGACTATTCTTAATGAGGGTTAGTGTGGCCTCAATAAAAATTTTCAAAACTTATATTTGCACTTTTTTGTTGTTACTTTTAAAACGATAGAAAAATTTAATTAGAAATTTATTTAAAGTTGCGAAACTTTGGTGTGAATGAAAAAGTAGCGTAGCAAAGGATAAAAAAGATTTTGTTTCTATGTAGTACAAAATAAGTTTACTATAACTTCATTGTCTTATATCCCTCGTCGATATTGCAAATTTTTATTTAAAGTTTTTATAAACGTACAATAGCATTTTCTGCGAAGAACATTTTTAAACACATGACGGCCTCATAACCAATAATTTGTATTTAAATTTTAAGATCCTTTGGAGTCCATCCAGTTTATTTACCGACTTTACTAAATTTAGCCGCGATATTATTTGCTCGATGAAAGAATGAAAGTCAGCTACTTCATTAGCGCCTATATTAGTACACCGATGTGACAAAATTTTAATTATTTAACATAACGTATGATCTCATTAGCAGACTTAATTAGTTCGATAACGAGAAAATTTCATTACCACCAATACTGCGCTTGATTAATTAGTTGTCAAGTAGGCACTTAGGACTCTGCAAAGTTTCTATAAAGTGTTCGATTGCGATTTTGTAAACAAATAACGATAATTCTTTCCGCGGGTAATTAAAATTGTTCAGTAATTTTTTTCAAATAAAAGGCGTTTGTTAGCTTTTTAATTAAGGTAGGCGAGACAGTGCGTAAATGTTAATTCGAAGCAGTAGCCGTGAATGAAAATCGCCGGTGATTCGTGTTTGATTTTCTAAAGCTGGGCTCTAGCATCTATTTATCAGTCATTATGAGTGTTTGTTCGTTGAGAATTTACGATTTGTTGTCCGAGCGCAGGATATCGCACACAATTGTCAGCAAACAATCATATTACATATTTCCGAACATAGCGACTCATTAAATATTTGCAAATAGAATTGAGTAGTTTTTTTATTAATATTTCGCGACATTAATGCAAAACTCTAATTAATAACGTTAAAATTATTTGTTTAATGTTTATACATATAATATCTTAATAGGTGTCGCCAGACTATAATTATACAAGTAATAAAATAAATGTCAGTGCAATAATAAAAGTTTTTATGGTACAATAATGTTAAAACGAAGGTATAAAAAAATGTTCTTGTATCTAAACACTGCGAAGAGAATTCAGCAGTTTACGATCATCTCGTTCACTTTTACGATTTTTCGTAAAAGTGTTTAGGCTCACTCTATAAAACATTAAGCAGTATTTTGAGAATTTTTTTATTGTAAGAACTGCGTAAAAAGCTGCAAATTCTCACTTTTAATAGCCGACGATCTAGGGAAACTAAATCCCTTATTTAAAAGCTAATTTAAGATCTTTGATCTCCTTATATATAATGAATCACGTCACCCAAGCTCTTTTTTTATCGCAAACAAAAATAGAATAATAAAATTCACCTCACGTCTTAAAGTATCCGATTCGACGATAAAAAAGTGTCAAATTTTATGAATAACGACAAAAATACCATCTTGCATCACGTGGACGCAAGTTATAAAAATTCCCATTAGCTCTCTCTTTTCTTAACTGCATTTTTCGCATGAAAAAATGAAAAAAGAAGTAAATAAAATTGTATCCTGCAAGAATATGGAAAAATGTTCTTTCTTATCGACCAGTACCATTTCATATAATGTTGTAAAAAAATATATAAACATTTACCCGGCAAGAATATGAAAAAATGTTCTTTCTTATCGACCAGTACCATTTCCTATAATGTTGTAAAAAAATATATAAACATTTACCCGGCAGTGTTATAAAAATCAATTGCTAAAAAAGAATCTTCGACGGAGAAAAGCCTAATAGTAACGCGTCATTAAGGATCCGCGATAATCGCATCTCGGGCATCCGAGGCATTATAGGCCTTAGCGATCATAACGGCTCCCTTCGGCCGCGCAATAAATTCGCCTCCCCCATCGGGCGCGCACGCAGTAACCCGGGCTCGCCGGCTTAATTCGCGTGCCGACGCGGGTGCGGGACCGCCGCCCCCCCGGGCGCCGCGCCAAACTTCGACCCAAGGCGCTGGAAATAGGCGGCTAATCGATAGCCAAGCGCTCGCCGGGCTAATTCACCGAGAGGCGGCCCGAAAATTCCGGGGGTGGACGCCGGCGGAAAAGTTCCGGGCGGCCGTTACGTGCCGGCGGAATTAAAAAGTTCGCCCCGCGCGCAGGACTAAAAATACCCGCGTCGTCGATATCCGGAAGGGGGGGAGGATGGATTTTAATCTCGCGAGGATGCAGCCCGCGGCTCGTGGCTTTTGTTGAGCCTATTAATTCGATCGTTGCCGTTGGTTAGCGGACTCGAAAGGAAAGGAGTGTCTCGTTAATGCAACTTTTAATTGATTCGTTAAATATTCATGGAGTGTAGGATAATCATTTTTCTGAGTTTCTTTATTGAATGCGTATTCTATCTTTTAAAGAAGAACGGGACATAATAGAAAAAACGACCGCAAGAATGGTGTATTATGCTCCAATTAAGGTATAATGTATGCTTTTTAAGTAGTGCAACCACACGTGATCAAGATCAAAAAGCCCACTTAGAGCTAATTGGTACACTCTATATTTTTTGAGTACTGATCTTCGCTTAAATTGTGTTAAGTAAACAAATTTTTCTTTCCCACCAACGGTATTTTTTTTTTCTTCAAGTCCGCTTTAAAAAAAAAAAAATCGTGCGTATGTTTGAGAGCAGCAACCTATATATAAAAATACTTCAATAAAATTGTTCTAATCAAGCGTTACTTTCTAAGAAACAAAATTGTAAATTTTAAAACAAATGATTACCTTCAAGCTTGAAATTATGAACTAATTTAATTTCCTCCTACGTATCGACCCGTAAAATTCACGAACGGCCTCCTCAAGGAAAAGAGAAGGCAGACGTTGCACAGCGTAAAAAAAGCAATTGCACTCCATTTTTCTTAAAAATTATTAGCTCTGTAAAAATATGGCGCGGGAAAATGTAAAGTGTCGCAAAAAAAGTGCGGAAATTTTTCATTTGCAACGAGAAAAAGCCATTTGAACAACGAGGCAATAGAGAAAAAAAAATATCACGCACGAGAGAGTGAAAAGCAGCGATTCTATTTCAGCAGTGCGCGGAGGCAATCTGTCATACGTCTCACCTAATCTCCCGCAATTTATCGAAAATATAAAATAAATTTTTGGAAATGCCGACATCGCACGACATCTAATGAACCGCCGTCTCAGCTGCGGAACATAAAAAGCCGTGAGACTACTTTGAAGGAAGAAGGGAGACGGATTTCTGGCAAATCCTGATTTTCGACCGGCGCTTATACTCAACTGACCGATCGTGATTGATTTAATTATGTTTCGAAACTCTAAAATGTGGCCTTAATGATCGTTTTTTCTACATTTATGAGTCTAATGCTTTGTTAATTACTTTTTTTTTGCAAACCTAATACATAACTTAATATGTCAGTTTTTATATCACAACTCATTAGCAAATGGTTTAAAATTTATCAACACTTACTCTGCGTTTTGATTTTAAAATAAGTGGATTTTTTATTAAAACAATTTCGCAAGAAAAAATAATTTATAAATTACTTTTCGAAAAAATCGAAAGTAGTGAACAAGAAAAATACGATAATTGTTAATTTTATCTTCCAAAGAACAAGTAAGTGCCCTTTCAACAGCTCAAAAATTTCCGCGGAAGAAACAAAATTTCTCGACTAGGAGTCTCCTTGATCCAACCAATTGGACAGTACCACGCGATAATAAAAGCTGCCACGAGAGCAGGAGGCTGGTAGTGTACGCTCGCCCAGCGGGGGCGACTTCGCCGTTGCCAAAATCGCATTAAAACCCGAGCGTTGAGCGATGTTCCTGTCATTAAAGTGATGTGTGGCCAGCAGCCAACAACAGTTGGGAGCCACCACTTGAGCAAGAGCCCGAAATACTCCCCAAAAACGTCGCCTTCCTTCCAACCCTGTCGTCTCAGCCTCTCTGTGTAAAAGCTCGCAAAGCGAGCTTATCGTTGCGCTCCAGTGTTTACGCCTAAGGGGCCACTCGGAAGGGGCTGCATCGATTATGCAGGACCTGCGGTCAATTCGAAGGGATGACTGATGAAAAATCGATGTGCGTCCTACACGTCCGCGATTCGTTTCACTAAGAATCTGTAAGTGGAGAGACCAGTTAGCATGTCATCGCAAAGAAAGAGACTTTATCATTTATTTATTTGAAATTTCTTGTACACATTGATTGCTGAACGAAACAAACATTTACGTATTTCATATTCAAGCATTAATATCTTTTTGGTATGTCAATTGTCCAATACAAACATTTTTGAACCGTAACTGCAGACTATGATATTTAATGTTTCGCACCTCCTATACTATTAAGTAGCTACAGCCAGAATAAATTGACAGAAGTTGTCCAGCGAGGAGCTTTTCTGCAGAGTTCACACTACTGGTTGAAGATAATACGCCTGAATTTTTGCTTCATTTAAAACCTAAATCGAACACAGTAAATCTTCAATAATAGCAACGAATAGTTACACTTTCCATATCTGCAGCAAAGCCGTGTAATTTTCGGCACCCCTGCTAAAATTCGGCGAACAAGATCCAAAGCGCAACAAACTATAGGAGAAACCGCGCGACAAGCTTAGCCACTCCGGTGAATTGAATCGGCGAGCAAGCCGACGGCTCCGCGCAAAGCCCCGACTATTTTTGCGGTCGGCAAAAGTCATCGCACCAAAATAAAATTCACTCGCCGGTGCATTTCCGTCGGGTTGTAATCGTTGATAAGCAGCCGGCCGGCGCGTCTGGCTAATGCATCGCATAGCCTCGAGGCGCACGCGACCGCCGCGTAGACGCGACCAAGAACGTCTCTGCGAAGTATTAAATCCTCGCAGCGGGTTTTGCGAGAGCGCGCGTGTACCGGGTAATTAATTTTCAGCGAAGCCAACGCGGCGAAATATGTTTGTCCGCGTGAAGCCAGCCGGGCGCAAATTTTCCGAGCTCCGTGAATCTATATCAGAATTCTTTATTTTTCCCGGTAGCGAGGATTTTGCTTTCTTTATTTTCACGTAATTCAATACCTTGTAATAATCTTCGCGAAGAGTACTTTTGGCGAGTAGTCCGTAATTTAGTGTATGTTGCTGTGATCTTCTGCCAAGGTTAATTCTTAAACCTATCGCTATTTTTTATAAAATTTTTAAATGTTATTTTAAATATAACACAAAGCAATAAAAGAGCTTTTTTTCAACTTAATGATTTGGGATCATTCCATAAATAAGCGCTATAAATCATTAAAGAATTTAATAACATTCTTTTCTTTCACAGTTAGTTCAAAGATACACTAACGACCTTATAAAAGTCCTCTTTAATTTATCATTTGACGCATCACGCTTTTTTAAATTAGAAGAGAGATTAAGTAAAATTAATTGAAAGCGGCAAAAAATTGATATGTTTTTATAAAATTAAAGTATTAAATTGTATACTTTAAAGAAAATATTTATTGTAAGTAAATTTTAGAAATTGAAAGCAAAGAAGGACAGTTGGTTAAGAGAATTCACCTATATTCTGTATTACTTTCTCAACGTTAATCTTATCTTACTTTTAATTAATTATATAACATTTAAATCAACGTAACAGTCTCATTATTTTAAATAGTTAGATGAAACTTAATTTATACAATGAAAATTAAATTTAGCTGTGCATAAAAATGTTCAATGAACTGTTTAAAGAGATGAAGTGATCTAATTGCAAGTAAAATAAACTGAAGCGAAAGGACTTTATTAATCTTCTCGAGAAAAGATATTAAACGAGTCTATTAAAGCTCATTGAATAGTGAGGGCGAAATCTTAAAAGGGGATGCGTCTCTTTAAACACTAAATTACAAATGAAAATAGTAATTAATATTTTCATAATAAAATGCCTTTTTAACATATTTTTAATTTTATTATAATAATTGTTGTCAAATAAAAGAGATAAATAAAATGTACACGGTTCAAAAAATTAACATATTTCGTGTGTTAAAATAGAATAACGGCATGCCGAATAACCCACAAAATGTGTTAAGATGTAGACTATTAAACACATCATCTTTCAGTGACATACTCCGCGTGTGTTAATTTTAAAACACGAAATTTTAATACGCGAAAAAAAATAACATATTACGAATACGTTTTGAACCGTGTAGATAATATAATCATTTTTCGCACGAAATTTTATTACGCAGAAAATAAAAAAAGAAAAATTCATTTAATAATTATGATAGCAAAAATGAAAGATAAATCATGGTATTTCGTGATGCACCTCATCAACACATTCGCGGAGCATAAAACGTAAAATGCGAAGAAAGCATCAGAATAAAAAGCAGTGAAACAGTAAAATAGAGAAAATAGAAAAATAAAGAGAGACGGCTAATTAAAAGTTAATTATTCATAAAAGTCTGCAACCGTAAATTCACGCGGATTATTCTCTATCTCTTTAAAAAGAAGGGAGATGTTTCAATTAACTAGTTAGCATTCAATTAACACCATCGTTAAATCGCCAAATAAACATTTTCCCAGCTATGCCTTCAAGACGCCGAGTCCCCGGTAAGAACCGGTAAGGAGCTTTGGAGTTTGTAATGGAATAATTATGCCGATGGCCCGTACAAAAAAATTTCAAGGCGACTCTCGCGACAGTATTTTCAATTACGCCGAAAAAATATAAGAGGAGGGGGAGCGAAATGGAGGCGACGGCACAATAAAGCCATAACAGTAAAGCTAATAGATAGCAGGACGGATATGGCGAGACGGCAATGGAGGCAATAAAGAACGGGCGAAAATAGGAGAAGACGCGGACTGACGCGCGCCGATCGGTGAAAGTCGGCGAAAAGTCGGGAGAGTGGGCTCCCGAGAGTCGGGACGAGGGAAAATAGAAAAATGCCCGGGCGAATTGCTCGGCCAAGCGCTCCACTCGAACGTCCACGTTTTGAACTCTGCGCTTTTCCCGTTCCGAGCGTTCATCTTCCCACCCCTTACCCTTCGTATTTCAATTTCAGCTTCTCGCTTTTTTCTTAATGAGAAAGGAAGCAATCATGATGCACTTTATTTGCGCATTCGTTTTATTGTTACAGTTATAAACATTCTATAAAAAATATATGTTTTTAGCCTAAAATTAAATTTGCCGAGTGCGAGTTTAGCAGTACTGCATGGTACATGTTTAATTTCGACATTTCAAATAAAGATAATACGTTCATCATAATTCGGGTCAGGGCTTTCATCAAAATGAATAAAAATTTATGTATCTTTTAAAAGCAAATATTTATGAATTAAGAATTTATTGTGCCTCACGATTATGACATTTGTTGGAATAGAGCCTATTTATAGGGGAGAGCGGGGCATAGCGGGCCGTGGGGCAATGTAAACCTTCGGGGCATAGTGGGCCACCCCATTAAATATGT
>JAXIUT010030559.1:0-15032 GCA_035586675.1 Eurytoma californica | reverse complement strand
TACACCGAATAAAGAAATTTGATCTATTATTTCTACGTAATAACCGAATGCACTCTAACTTTAACTTTAATTAGAGAAACAGAATGTAAACTAAGCTTGTCGATAGGAGAATTTCTTTTGTATACAAACGCTATTCCGTGAATAATTTGATTCCGCGCACTAATTCACCAAGAGTCGTTGCTTAGTAAACACGAAAAAAAGGAAATGAGCGAAAAAAATGTTTCTCCTCCAGTGGCGCCAAAGAGCAAAACGGTAAACACGTCGCTGGAGAAGTCGGAGATCCCGAGCACAGCGAGCGGCCGCCGAGCCTCAGACGACAAGGCCCGGGAGCTGGAGATAAGCCGCGTGGTGTCCGGCAAGAACGTCCTCATCACGGGGGGAGCCGCCGGCCTCGGTCACGCCTTCTTCAACCACTTCTTACAGTTCGGCGCCAACGTGAGTTCACCGCTTCGGAGTGCGCCACCTCTTAATCCTCTAAATTTGAATTAGTGAAATGTCTGCGATTTCACTGATTTTATGTGAATAGTGACGTTATTCTGAGACAAAGGTGTCCCATTAATTCAATTAGTGGGATATTTTTAACCGGTAACTTATCACTTATCCCATAGAAAAAAAGTATATACAAGTTTTGTGCACAATTAGAATTCGTGCATAAATTTGTGCATAATTTAAAAATTGTGCGTACATTTGTGCATAATTTTGTGCACGTATTTCGTGTGCACGCGAAAATCGTGTAGGAATGTATGCACAAATATATGCACAATTTTTAAATTATGCACAAATTTGTGCACAAACCTTGTGCATACTTTTTTCCTACGGTATATACATGAAATATCACTAATTCAGATTTAGAAGCAAGGAAGAAAAAAAAGTTCACCCCGCGCCGACTGACCATTGAGAACACGTCCTTTCGACTTTCAGAAAATCTGCATCATTGACACGGACGAAACTGCGGGAAAGCGCATCGCGGCCTCCGTCGACAAGTCCCACGGCGCCGGTAGAGCCATCTTCGTACGCGCGGACGTCTCCAAGTACAGCGAGATTAAGGGTAAGTTTAAAGATCCAGCTTGGCTGTCTCGAGTGATTTACATTTGTTTCACTTGGTCGTTTTGTTTGCTCGCGCACAGATGCTTTCGAAAAGGCGGTCGAGCTGATGGAGTCCATCGATATCGTCGTCAACAATGCCGGTATTCTTGACGAGCGTCGCTGGGAGAGAGAAATTGCCGTTAACTTGGTAAGATATTCGCTATTTAATTCATTAATTAGATCCAGTCGCGTGTAGTGTGTAGCGTGCAGGACAAGAGTTTATCTGCTTCTCATTAAAGTATTTTTAAACACGACATTAAATCTGTTGTATCATTCTTAAGAATTTCGATGAACTGCCTTATCGTCGGCATTAAAGTCTTGACCTTATTATTTATTAAAAATACTTGGAGTGAAATAAATATTTATTTACACGAACATAATATTAAGTAAAGCGAAGTTATAAAATCGTTGCTTCCGATGCAGGGTGGCGCGGTGTCCGTCGCGATGCTGACGCTGGAGTACCTGGGCAAAGACAAGGGCGGCCGGGGCGGCGTGCTGGTGAACGTCGCCGAGCACGCGGACGTCCAGTGCACCGCCCAATTGCCGGTGTACACGGCCACGAAGCAGGCGATCATCGGACTCTCCCAATCCCTCGCCGTAAGTGCGGCCCCGCGTTTTATCCACCGATACCCCTTGTGCGTCGCGTTAATGCCACATTGCTATCCGCAGGCGCCGAGCAACACCGAGCGCACGGGCATCCGGGTGATCA
This sequence comes from Eurytoma californica, assembly GCA_035586675.1. Classification (NCBI taxonomy): domain Eukaryota; kingdom Metazoa; phylum Arthropoda; class Insecta; order Hymenoptera; family Eurytomidae; genus Eurytoma; species Eurytoma californica. Next base: position 13,237 of record JAXIUT010030559.1, on the reverse strand, counting down.
CGCTGTGCCCCGGGCTCACCGAGACCGTACTCACGATCGACAGCCCCAACAAGCTGCTGTCCAGAGTCATGAAGGCCGACTTCGTCAAGAACCTGGAGCAGGTTACCATCCAAACGTAAGTCCCTAAACTATTTCTATTTAAGAAATAGAGAAAAAATCTCAATACAAAATTTCTACTTAAGAAATTGAGAAAAAATCTCAATACAAAATTTCTACTTAAGAAATTGAGAAAAAATCTCAATACAAAATGATCCTAATAAATACATTCATCTGCCATCCACCGTTAGAGTTATTCAAACTTATATTTCTACTTAAATTTAACGTGCGGAATAAGAAATAAAAGCAATATTTTTCAACATTTTTAAACTAATAGAATTTTTCAGTAAAATTATCGGGACGATTGTCGAAAACTGTTGTTGCGCCGTCGCACGTAAACAATTATTAATAAATATTCATTTTACCGAATAGATCAGTAATTTTACTGATAAGTCTCAATTTTTTCTGACGGTTTCGTATTATTTACAAAAATTTTATGGAAAAACCCGTGTATACACATCTTATCTGCTTACTTACGCGCAGTATACGAACAAAATAAATTGTTGTTACTTATAGTTAGTAGCTAAATATGCTACTAACGTTTTTATAAAAATTATGTATAATAAGTAAATTTGTTCACTTATATGAAAATATTGCAATCATTTTTACTATGCAAACATATTAGTTTGAAATTTCTCACAGTATATTCTTCTACTAGAAACTATTGAGATTGAGAGAAATATTTTAGTAATAATTACAAAAAGTTCAATAACTTTTATTAGACAGTATGGTACTTTGATCACAGACTGTAAATTTGTGAAATTTTTACCATAATGTTTAGTAACTTTAGTAAATTAGCAATATTTCAATTATTATTATTATTCAATTAGTAAATTATGAATTAACATTTTAATAATTAGTTACAGTATAAAAATGTCTATATATCAGTCTGAGCAGATCTAATAAAATTTACTAACATTTCCCGTAGGAAAAAAGTATGCACAAGTTTTGTGCACAAATAAACTAACATAACATTTGTGCACAAAACTTTTTCCTACTGGTTCTCTTAGTACAAAAACGTTTGCTAAACTACCCTCCTACACTCATTGACAAATCTCCTCATCGTGAACTATACATCTTTTCATCTCATACCTTCATACGAATATTTATACCTTATACCTATTAACTGGACGGAAAGGTTAAAAAATGTAATTCCTAAATTCTCACGAGATACTAAAAAGCCACCGGTATTTCAGGCCGTACGTGGTGGCCCAGGGTCTGATGTCGATCCTACGGATGGCCGAGTCGGGCAGCATCTGGGTGATCGAGGCTGGCCAGTCGCCGCGCGAGGTCTTCGTGCCCAACTGCCGCAGCCTGCGCCGCCTCTACAAGAACAACTTCACCGTCAGCGACGGCAGCGCGAAGATCGCCGCCAAGGGCCGGCCCATCCGCGAGGTCTGCGACAACACCAGGACGGGCCTGAGCTGCGCCTGAGGCTCGCGTCCCAGCAAGTATTCGATTAAGGCTCGCACACCGAAAATTCGCGCACCGCACACTCTGTGATCGGACGGCCGGCCGAGGATTTTCCGGCCCGTTCTTTCGTCGTAGATTCACCACATCTTTTCTATATTAGAGACTAGCCAAGTCGTTTAAGTATTTGCTCTATTCTTTTACGTAAATGTATTTATTATGTGTCGAATTTTTTTAATTATACGTTACGTTCCCGTCGATGTAAGATGTAACCCAAGTCTACTTAGCTCGTAATTAGCTTTATTTTGTATAATTAAATGATAAGCGTTAGTTGTTACTGTTTTTAATAAAAAAAACGTCTAAATTAATTATGAGACTTGTTAACAATTTAATTTACATATCCAAAGCCCGTCCAACGCTCCATTGTTTCTATCAGATTTAAACAATTATTTTTTTCTTCTCTCCCGTTCCTCGTACAATTCGATAACATTGACGTAATATCGCGTCGTAGAGTTATCTCCGTCAGGCTACAATGTAAACTCGATAATACTCGCCTCGAGGCGAGTGTACTGCAAGCCTTATTGGCTGTGTATACCGGATGGGAGTTGCGTCCGCAGAGGTCGTGGAGTTCGAACCCTCTCTCTCTCTCTTTCCCCCGTTATCGGCTTTAAACAAAAAAATTATACACTGTCATGCTAAGGCTTTATATAATATAGATTGATGATTCGGGGAGACGTTTACATGCGCAAATGGAGCTTATCGTCCGCTCGACCGCGATATACAATGCGAGGCGGAAAAAAGGTTGAATATATAGGAGAAGCAATAAGAACGAGGGGTGAGTGGCGGCGGGAAGATTCGAGAAGTGCGTGTCGCGCAAAAAAGGGGGCAAAAACTAATTGATCAGGAGCGGCGTGGAGTAAGGTCTAAAAAACGCCTAATCTCGACTTTTTTCGTAAACAATTTTAAAGTGTGACTTTAAGGTTTTCTAATTAATGCGCAGACGTTAATAACAACCCGCGTGAAATGATGGGGTAAGAGATCTGTTCACATAACGATTTTTCTGTCAAACGTAGATATATTTTCTAATGAATCTGTACCAGCGAACATCCGAACGTAATTAAAACGTTTCAACATTTCGTGACGTTTCATAATATTTCGAGTATCAGATTATGAAATTTCATACGAGAAATCGTGGAAATCTTCTAGCCGCGATTTTTCTGCTGAGTGTTCTAATGAATCTATCCTCAACGAATATCAGAACATGGACGATTTGTAACGTTTCAATATTTCATAACATACGAGATTGAGATTTCGTATGAGAAATCATTTAGTATCTGTACATACGAACTTTTTTTGTCGAATATACTTAGGAACCTATTCACAACGAATATATTTAAACATATAACAATTCGTAACGTTTTAATTTTGAGCATCAACTCACATCAGATCTCAGTGAGTTCTCACTTGAAAAAACATGTTATAAGTATATCTCAAGGATTTTCCGAAGTATCATACGTATGATAAAATTATTAATTACTATTAATAGGCTTGAGATGATACCGCATAATCGATTTAAAAAAAAAATGTTTTTAATTATTTTTTGCAAACAAAGAACAATTGAAAAATTAATAGACATATATGAGATTTTATATTCGAAAATCGTTATATACGAGATCTCCTATCAGTTTTAATGCGAGATGTCGTACAAGGTTTTAAGGCGGAATGTACTCAGAGACTATAAATTTCGAAGCACTAAAAAACCTAAGGTAGCCCAAACGTTTTTCTTGAATAATCCAAAAGCATAAATGTTGACTCGTGCCCTTAACACACTACGCGGCCTTCAGCAGTACAGTGACACTTTGAGTGACCCGCGAAGAAGCGCCGGGTGATCGCGGAGGGGGCCTCGTCGAGAGTGCAATATTCGGACGATAAGGAGGTCAAAGCGCAGCGAAACGTAAACACCGCCGGAGATAAGGAAGAGGAGCGCTCGGGCCGAGTCGCGCGGTGCGCGCGACACTGCTCGAGAGAGCGGAGCAGCGAGAGCTTCGGCCGCTTCCGGGAGGCCGGGAAAAGGCGCGAGGATGCAGATCAAGGACAAGAAGGCCATGGTCATCGGGGCCGCCCACGGCCTCGGCGTGTCCTTCAGCAAGGAGCTCCTGCGCAACGGAGCCGCGGTAAGGCCTCTCCTCGAAGACGTCCGCGATCAGCGTTTTTAATCGTTCGGCGTTTTTCGCGTAGATCGTCATGATGGTGGACGACGTGGCCGAGGGAGTCGGCAAGCCGCAGGCGGAAAAGCTCAACGAGGAGTTCGGTCGCAATCGCGCGACTTTCGTCAGCTGCGACATTACCAAGGGAGCTGACTTCGATGGTGCGTCTGATAACGTTGATTTTGTTTTTCTTAATGACCGTTACTTGGCGTAAACGATTTTTTTACATTGGCGTTTCAGCGTGCTTCAAACAGGCTGTCAGTACACTGGGTGGTATCGACATCATCGTGAACAACGTCGCGATGATCGACGAAGTGAATTTCCACAAAACGATCGAAACCAATGTCGTGAGTAAAAAACGATTTCTTTCTTTTGATTGTTTCCGTACCAAGGTAAGCTGAGCTGAAATAATTTCCTTTGGATTCAATTTTTAAAAAATGGCACCGATTGTAATTTGGTTTATCTTTTTTACTTTATGTAATCTGTACCTTAATTTTTACAAGATCATCGATACTTCTACACCACTGTTTACATGTGCTACGATCCCATTTACGGTGATGTTTAAGCAAAAAATCATTTCAGCCAAGTGTGTATTCAATAGAATCAATTATAACTGAAGAAATTGGCCAATAATCCTTTTGGCAGAAAATAAAGTTTATCTCTGAAAGGATTATACCGATTGACTGATATATGTTTGCCATGGGATTTTTGCCTAGTCGGCGGTATTCCGCGCCAGCATGATGGGCGTCCAGCACATGGGAAAAGACACTGGCGGTAAGGGCGGTGTGATCGTGAACGTCGCCTCGGTCTTGGGTCTGGAGGCGTTTCCTCAGCTGCCCATCTACTCGGCCACCAACCACGCAGTGATCGCCTTCAGCCGTTCCTTCTCTGTAAGATATCGTAAATTTTTTTTAATTCCTTTCGACGTATTTCACGGGAAAATGTTGTTGTGCATCGTGTTGACGCTCTGTTTGCGCAACAGCAACCGTACCACTATCAGAGGACCGGAGTGCGGATAATCGTGCTCTGCCCGGGACTCACGGAATCTCCGGTTCTGGAGAATCTGAAAAATGAACAGTTCGTCCCACGGCCGGAGGAGCTGCTGGAGGCTATGAAGGATATGACACCGCAAAGGTGACTACCCTTTATTCATTTTTCTGACACGTTTGCTATATAATTTTGACCTAACGATAAATTTTAATAACAACAAGATTATTAAAAATTATGAAAAGTGTACTGAGTGTACAGTTTCTTTTACCAAATTTTAAGCTCGCCTTTTTAAATAAATAAATAGTCATAAAATGCTTCATAATTGATGTTCTTCTTATAGAGCTGAAAGCGTCGCGCACGCGTTGGTCTACCTGATAAGATGCGCGCAGAATGGCAGCATATGGATCTCCGAAGATGGAAAGCCTGTTTACGAAATTCAAATGCCAGATAGCTTACCTACCAAGTGATTCGTATGAATTCGACAAACTCTACTGCCGATTAAAGTATAATTCTTTATTATATTTATTTACTAGGTACTTACTTTGAAGTGAAAAAAAATATTAATGAAATACTTACTATTTATATGTTAACACGCAAACGCACATTGTACACATAGATAAATCGCAAAGAATGAGATAATTATAATTGCAAAGTATTTCAGGTTTATTTGCATGCTATAAAATTGGTAATGCGTACGTACAAACTTGAACTTAAAATATTGTATAAACCTTCCATTTTTTCCAAAAACTTATCCACGCATGGACCCTACTACCGTAACGTAGGATATCGATTTCTTAAACACCTAACAAAACGATAATCAAAATGTAACTGCAGACTTATGTTTCCTTTAAAAAAAATGCGAATACTTACAAAAGCAAAGCTTTCCAAATTGAGTACGATAAGTTTACCAGCCGTGAACTGACAGGGAATTAAACTGCGCAGCATAACAATTCTCACGAGTTGCTTGGTTTTGCGCGATGTGTTGAACCAGTCGCAGTGAAACCTGAAATTTCGCATACAGATTTCGAACCGGCGTCAAGTCGATCGACGAATTATCAGTTGTTCGAGCTACACCTACGCTGCGTTTTGTATGTTGGTGCTGCGGTCGATGACTCTTTGGCCGGGGCACATGTTGTACAGCATGTGAATTAAGAATCCGATGTAAAGCATGCCGATCCTCGCCGTTTGCTTGGTATTACCTTTCTCCAAATTGAACATCGTCTGTACGAAGAAATTTAAAAATTTAAGAATGGGTGTATTATTTTTTATGAGTTTTTTCTTAATTTTGTTTTCTTAATCTATGGCCATGGATGTAGTTAGAACTAAAAATTGAAAAATTGAAAAATATTAGCGATTTTTTGTCTCGAAACATTATCACGAAATTCTAAAAGTCTGTAATCTTGCAGACAGTATATCTGTGATTTTCATTAATATATTCTCCTAAATATAACATTACTTTATTAAATATAATAACATTATTTTATTTTTCTAAACTAATGTTTATTATTCTTTATTAAATGCATAATAATCAATCGATACACTTACATCTACCGCTGCTAAGCTGACTACTATCGTATTCAAAGCAATAACGAACAAATAGGAAAACGAATAGCATTCTTCTATAAGATTAACGAATTCGATCGCCTCCTGATGCAGGTGTATCGCGTCGACCATAGTTTTGTAAGTCTTCTCGTCCTTTTCCTTCTGATTCGAAAATTTCTTGTCCGATTCCATTTTTGCTGCCACGTTCATTCGGTGCCTTTGAAAAAAAAAAAAAAAAAAAAAATACGTAACATCGGAAAAATACGAATATGACCATTCAACGTAATAATTACTCCACAATAGCGAAGAGGCCGCAAACATGCTGTACGCATTGGGTATAGGTCGTGTCGAAGGTACCGAATATCTGAACCGATAGTATGCACACGATCCAGCCGTGAAGCGTCAATTCGAAGTAGTACTGCTGATCGTCGATGAAGTACTCGGCATAGTACGGAAAAGCTTTGGGTCGCGTCTCGTTCAACGGGTCGATGACGTCCAGAAGCAAGGGAAGCAGCGGCAACGTAATGTATCCGACTAAGATGATATTTATAGGTACTGAAACGAAGTAGCCCGCAGTAGTAAAAGGTACGCGATTTATTAATGAAAAGAAGATAATACAAGCTACTGGTTACTTAGGTATGACCATGTTAATATTCGACCCATTTCCCCGAATTCTTCCAACTTCCGTATCTCAGCACTGTTGTTAGACAGGGTCGCCCAATGTTCTGCAATTTTTCCATAAAGATACTTCATCTATCGTAAAAATTGTAACAACGTAAAAATATGTTACGCTCCAGAAGATCTTTGACCTGAAAATTCAGCGAAGCAAGCGTACCTTGGACTCGACGCGAAGGAACGTCGTGTACTTTATCTGACAAGTTGCAAAGTATATCAAGGAGCCTATGACTTCGATCACAATGTCGATGTCTTTTCCCCATTCCTCGACGAGCCTGATGGCCTGTAACAGAACGCGACTAAAATGATACCGAAATGAACCCTTACGAAAAGAATCTACTGGATAAAAACTTCTGGAAGAGCTGCTGCAAACAATGAAGCACCTGATTCCAATATTAAATTGGCAATTACTTAGTACATTTGGAAGTTCATCCAAGTAGTTTACCTGTAGTTGCTAGCCAGTAGTTAGTCAGTACTTGCCAATTTACTGTTGAAATTAAGTAGTTCAACAGTAGCTCATCAGCAGGTTAGACAGTAATTTGGTTGGTAATTAGTTTTCTGTCTAGTTTATTTCCGTAAGGGAAGAGTAATTATAAACTAACTTGTGGTATCATCAAGGATGTGATGGTTAAAATAATAGTTATCCTTATTATTTTTTTTTTCGTAGGATCATCGTACGGCCAGAGTCCCAGGTACTTGAGGCAAAAGATGTTCGATTTGTAATAGCGACTGTCACAAATTTCCATCTATCTTTTTTTTCTACTTTTTTTTTTGCTAAAAAGTAAATCGCGTAGCCGGGCATATTCTAAAGGAAGAGAGCCTCGGCGAGCGTTTACGCGACATAAACATCTAAGTCTTTCTCGAACGATTTTTCCCTGACAATTTTAAGTACATTATTGATGGCTGAAGCTTCTTTAATAGTTTATGAACATCACTGTCGCTGGTAGATATGAGGCTTTTTTCTTTTAAAAAAGGGAGCACTTATTATTGTCGCGTTCTCCCTCTGGAAATAGTATTTATCCATCTTCTAAGAAAGAGATTTTTTTATAAATTTATTCAGTTCAAATAACATGTTTTCAAAGTACACGTTTAATAAAAACCTGAAAAGAATAGAACAAATGTGTGCATAGCTAGAACTATTAATAAGACAAGAATAATTGTATGTGGAGAATCGAATTTCCTTTCCATTTTCTTGTAGCCTAATACAGCTCTATTATTTGATATTTGAATGGTTTAACAATTCATAAATTAATAAAAATAAAGATTTATTTTATTCTTTCACTGTAAATCTATATTGCATATAACAATGTAATTGTAATATGTATCATAAGTGCAAAGACAACAAATGTTTTTTGTCGAGTTTTTAAATGGCAAACAAAAGTGTAAGTATACGGATTATTATTTAAAATTAATAAATAATGTAAAGACAAATTTATTATTTATTTTATAAATTTATTTTTATTTTTTTGTTTTCAATATTTGCAAATCTAATTTACACTTGACGCAAGTAATTTTTTCTGCAACATATTTGAAGTTTTCTAAAATGGAAAAGTCTAAAAAATCGTATGTAAAAAATAAATAAAAAAAAAGAAAATCAAAATATTTAAGCATTCTATTTGTTAGACAATGTTGTCATTTAGGGGGATGTTCACGAAGAAATTACCTGTATTAAATGTACATCTGTAGCTGACCGGCATAACGACTTAAATCCACATTGTTCAGGTGTTAATGGGCGTAAAAACGAAGCAATTATGATTATTTATAGAAAACAGAAATACTCTTTCGAAAATTGAATTAGGTGATGATAATATATAAATCTAATTATATGACAAGATGTCTTGTAGCAAACATGTGATATTAATTCACTTGATGACTTAAATATCTGCAAATGCCACGTAGAACAGCTAATCATAATTGCTCCAGTTACATTTATATCAGTACTGAATAAATACGAAACTTATAAGAATACCGATAATATTGCAACTTATATAGGAATATGTGAAAACTTAAAACGAATAATTAATAACAAATTAATATACAAATGTAAGCATTAAATCCTATAATTAAAAAATATCAGGGATATAATGGAATTCAATTAGAACACTCAAAAAATTGATGCCTGCTAACGATAAAAATGTAGATTAGCAGATTCGAAGCCCTATATTATATAGTTATAAACTAAATAGCAATTAAACAACGAGTGCGGATACTACATTAAATGAAACACTATTATTTTAATCAATAGTAACTGAATGTACAAATTCTTAATATCAGTAAAAATTCGAAAGATAAATTTCTTATAATATTACACGTAAATATTAGAAATTTTTAAGCTTATGACAAACTAGTGATACCTGATATCATTCATGCAGAATGACAGTTTGTGGACTTCCAAAGATGGGAAAACTGTGTAAATCAAATTTCTTCGAGCTATGATGATGAATTTTAATATTTTCTCATTTATTTACTATTACTTATTTCAAGTTACTAAAAGAAAACCTATTTTCAATAAAGAAAATAACAATATGTTTAAGGGGGGTTCATACCTTAAATTTTTTTACAGAATAACTGACTCCACAAAAAAATTACAATAGAAAACAATTTATTTATAATATATAATAAAAATATATTAAATTTCTGACAACTTTAGCCTATACAGAAGCCTCTAAACCTCTTTTATCATAACTTATACCAATTTCAAACATTTATGGCTTTGGTGACAACTACAGGTAAAACGAATTCATCAATTTTGATAAGCTTCGTCTTAAATTGTTGGGAATTAATGTCATTTGTGCCTGAAGAGTTGTATCAGTTGAAATTATTTGAGCAAGTATTTCAAATATTTCAAAAACTGTATAAATTCATGAAATGAAAGAAATTAAAGTAGTTTTTATACATTTTGAGATATTTATTATATGGAGTCAGTTATTCTGTAACAAAAATTTAAGGTATAAACCCCCTAAAAAATACTTATGTTTTGTACCCTCTAATGTTGAATAAGTGAAATTTAATTTATTCAACTTTAGAGTGTATGTTTTAACTTATAAGTTATATAGCGAGAAATCAAAGAACAGACAGCCATTATGGTATTAAGTGTATTAAATTTATTTACAAGGTACAAACTGGACGTACAAAATACTTACGTACAAACTTTACTGAAACTATTGAATAAAGCCTTGATTTCCAGAGATGAATTTCTGGTAATGGTTATCCACGCATAGATCCCACTACCGTAACGTATGATATCGACTTCTTAAACACCTATTTCAAAAGAGCGTAAGACGAAAGAAATTTTGTTATAACGTAACTTATTAAAAACCACGAATACTTACAAAAGCAAAGCTTTCCAAATTGAGCACGATAAGTTTACCAGCCGTGAACTGACAGGGAATTAAACTGCGCAGCATAATGATTCTTACGAGTTGCTTGGTTTTGCGCGATGTGTTGAACCAGTCGCAGTGAAACCTGCGAAAGTTCGGGTATCAAAAGAGTGCAGTGAAATTGATTGGTTCTAGAAGAATTGCTTGTTACTGCGCTATATACCTACGCTGCGTTCTGCACGTTGGTGCTGCTGTCGATGACCCTCTGACCGGGACTCATGTTGTACAGCAGATGAAAGGAGAATCCGATGTAAAGCATGCCGATCCTCACCATTTGCTTTGTATTACCTTTCTCCAAATTGAACATCGTCTGTACAATTAAACATTTATTAAGATGTAAAATCTCAAGTTGTTATTTCATATTTATTTCAGAATAAGTTATAGGCATTCGATTTGTTAAATTTTGCTACAAGAAGTGCATGTATGGTATGCACATTAAGTTACTCACGTCAACGGCAGCTAAGCTGACTACCGTCGTGTTCAAAGTAACAATGAAAAAATAGGAAAACGAGTACCCATCTTCTATCAGATCAACAAATTCTATGGCCTCCTTGTGCAATTGAATAGCATTGATCATGGTTTTATACATCACCTCTTCTCTCTTCTTTCGATTTGAAAATTCCTTGTTCGCTCCTATTTTCGCAGCTACGTTCAGACGATGTCTTTAACAAAAAAAAGTCGTGGTTCGAATCCCACGTAAAACTGTAGGGCCAGTGGCGATGTGTACACATCACTTCTATAGGGAAAAAACAAATTATTACTCTGTCCTAAGTGGCAAAAAAAATATCAATGGTGGCATAGTACATCTAGCCATAAATTAAAAGAATGGATTATGAGAAGTATCTTCTAAAAAGTAAACTAAACCATTCAAGTGATAATACTTGATCTTGTATGAAATACAAGAACACAAGTTCAATAAATATAAAAATGTGTTACTAAATATTATAGATTACTGTTATATCAAAATATTATAGTTTATGGGAATTATATTCATTGATATGCGATTCTAGTTTTAAGTTAGTTTTTAAGTAGTTCTAGTACCCAGACCTGCACACGGAGAATGCTATTTCTCTCTGCAGGATTACTAGAGTATAAACTGAAAACCCAGTATTACCTATGTAATGTAATGTATCTTACTCTGGTTAAAATAAATAAAATAAATAAAATATCGGGTCACGGCCAATAAAACCTACAAGAAGATAAAAAAAAAAAGGAAAACCCGATGGGGATCGCAAAAAATTAACGAAAACTATCGTTTAACCCAATATAATTACTCCACTACAGCGAAGAGGCCGCAAGCATGCTGGACGCATTGAGTGTAGGTCGTGTCGAAGGTCCCGTATATCTGAACCGATAGTATGCACACAATCCAGCCGTGAAGCGTCAATTCGAAGTAGTACTGCTGATCGTCGATGAAGTACTCGGCATAGTACGGAAAGGCTTTCGGTCGCGTCTCGTTCAACGGGTCGATGACGTCCAGAAGCAAGGGAAGCAGCGGCAGCGTAATGTAACCCACTAAGATGATATTTATGGGTACTAAAAGGTAGAAAATCGTAGTGTTGCACAATATGCGAACTGGTAGTCCAACTAAAGTAAAAAATAAAACAGTGGGTTTACTTATGTATCCCAATGTTAAGGCTCGACCCATTTCCCCGAATTCTTCCAACTTCCGTATCTCAGTCCTGTTGTTAGACAAGGCCGCCCAATGTTCCGCAATTTTTCCGTAAAGGTACTTCATCTACGTGAGTAAAATATAATGATGTGAAAATTCAAAAGTATTTTTTTCGGAAAATGCGGTAATTAGGACAAACTTTGGCTTCAACGCGAAGGAAACTCATGTACTTGATCTGACAACCGGTGAAGTATATTAAGGAGCCTATAACTTCAATCACTATGTCGATGTCTTTTCCCCATTCCTCGACGAGCCTGATGGCCTATAAATGAGCACAGAGGAGCAACGAAGTGGCCTTTCTTCATTACAATTTTCTTTTTAATCCAGTTATGATTGAAAACTAAGGTAAAATAATTGACTCACTTGCGGTATGATCAAGGATATTACCGTTAAGATGATGGATATCCTTGTGTATTTCTTTTTCGTAGGATCATCGTACGGCCAGAGTCCCAGGAGCTTCAAGTAAAACAGGTTCGTTTTGTAATAGCGACTGTAAAAAATGTCCATTTGTTACTTTCTGCTTTTTTTCTCGGTGAAAAGCAAATCGCACAGACAGGCATATCCTAACGAAAGAGAGCCTCGGGCGAGCCTCGTGTGCGCCATATAACACACATCTAAGACTTGCTCGAACGATTTTTTCCGGACCATTTTAAATACATTATTGATGGCTGAAGCTTCTTTAATAGTTTATGAACATCACTGTCACAGGTAAATGTGTGTCTTTTTTTCAAGCAGCAAAGTAGATACCAGGATGATTTATTATTACGTACACCGCATTTGTCTGCTCGAAATAGTACTTACCGATCTTCTGAAGAAATACAATAAATTTACGTTCTCCTATATTTTTTTATTCTATTCTATGTAAATAATACGTTTTCAAATTACACGTTCAATAAGACACTGTAAAAGATATTCTATGATGTTACGACTATAATAATATACACTAATTAGCAGCAAGCAAAAAAGAGTAGTTGAGTATGAATAAAATTGAATTTATTATATAGCTCACTAAAGGAATACAATTTAATTCTTGAACAGATTTGAACGTTTCATAAATTGATAAAGTATAAAGTTTACTCCTTAAAAGGAGTAATGCCCAATGGCAGTAGTCGTAAGTGAAAAACTGAGTCAAACTAATTTAGCACTTGCCACGAGAATGGCAATGTCCCTAGTGGAAATGAAAATAGTGCCAAATTATGCCAAACTGTGATAATCCATCCCAATTTGTGCCACAGTTGTGCCAATTCGGACGTTTAGCACAGTTT
>JAXIUT010030548.1:0-15040 GCA_035586675.1 Eurytoma californica | reverse complement strand
AAATAAATTAATATTATAAATCAGACTTGGGACCCATGTGGGACCCATGTGGGATCCATGTGGGACCCATGTAGGACCTATGTGGGTCCTGGGACAAAATCCCATATAGGTCCCATGTGGGTCCCATATAGAAACTATAAAAGATCCCATGTGGGTCCCGCCTGGGTCCCATGTGGCGTTTTTCAGTAGGACAACAGCTTCCGATTTCCGGTTGCTCGCACGTATCGGCAATTTCTGGAGATTACTAGACATATCAGAACACGAAGTAATCATAAAATTGTTACTAAGCTCTCGCGGTAGATGCGCGTTGAAGCTCCAAGTTTGCACGAGGACATATGCCGAGTTACGCGAGGAGTTGCATGAATGGCTTCTAAGCGACGCAGTAGTGCTTGGGATTTTCTATGATGGGAAGTCGAGCCCTAAAACATAAATATGCATGATATGCTAAAGTATTCCTCCGGTGCAGAACGCTGAGCCTGCTGAACGAATGTGAATCGTCGCTCGGCGACACGATAAAGTCTAAGCTCGAACGTCCACCTAAATGAAGTGAAAAACTAAAAATGAGTGCGCACGAAGTACTGGAGCCGAAAGATATTTAGAAGATAGCGTGCGCGATTGCAGAAGACGGAGAGCATGCAACGAAGAACAGCGGCTTCCAAATGATAGGAGTTGAGTTGACCATGATTCCTGTTTTAACCTTACAATGGAAAGACAGACGAAGTTGAACGAAGTTTATATTTTGTCGTCCTCACCCGAGATAATGTCCGTGCCAGGAACCATTTGCATTAGGCAGCCAACTCCTGAGGCGAAAGTGGCGATGGTTGAGAAGTTGAGCAAACATGTCAGAGCTAGGTGTGAGAGGCGAAAGAGAAAGAGATATAACCGGCACGGAGGGCGGCAAGAAGAGCAAGAAAAAGTGCAGGAATACGAGGAACCATTCTGCGTTCATGGATACGCAGCCGGCTGATCAGTTGCTATTGAGGGTACCATCTCGTAATGCAAGAGTTTCAATAAATGACAGAGAAGCAGGAAATATCCGAGAAGGGAGATATTTGTCGGTAGAGGTGCACCTGGGATGACCGAGGAGCTTAGACCCCTCAAGGGCCGGCTCAAAATTAGACTGACCGTCGATCTCAATGGTATCCGGCGGTGGGAGAAAGGGCGTCGAATGGCATGCAGGATCCGCTCAAGCAAACTTCTGGCAACGCTGACCCTAAATGTTACACCTACTAGGCCACCGTTGTAAAGAACTTGCTGTGAGAAATACAGGACGAAAACAATACAGCTAGTGGAATCTGTGGCATGGACAGAGAAAGATAAGCGATTCAAATTAATAAGAGATTTACTGGTGAAAATATCGATAAGTCGCCAGAAAGGAAAAAAGATGCATTTGATAAAGGAAAGAATTGCATGGCCCAGTAATGCGCCGAAAGCAAGAGTAGATAGACAAGTTGTAGCAGCATAGAAGAGTACCCAGAAAACTAGAGGTGGAACAGTAATACCTTACGAGAGACGACCAGTGGCAGGGGTACAGGTCAGGTGCACGAACTGTTGCTGAAAATGCAAGGACTTGAGCTCTTACCCCCGACTGAGGCAAGTACCGTTTGTGGTCTCCTGGGGCCATTCCGCAAGCAAGGACCCGCTTAGAGGGGCACATATGGAATTCAATAAGTGGAAATTAAATTGTGTCTTACCTTCGAAATTACATACTGCTTTGAGCTTCTTAAGTCGATCTAAGGCCTTTTCAGGTCATTCCGCTCGCTGGGACTTGCTGAGAGGTACAGATATGGTGTACATAAATTGAAAATTAAATTCTAAGGCCCACACCAGTAATTGTGTGTTGCTTTATGGGAATTTAATTTCTTATGTCCTCCTATGGACTTTTGGGATCTTCCTGGCAGCCAGAGTTGAATGTAGGAGCTGTATTTTGGGTGGAAGAAATTAGAAATTTCATTTGTAGGTTTACCCTCGAAATTGTGTTGCTTTTTGGGAATTCATCTTTTCAAATCGATCTAAGCCCTTTAGGGGTCATCCCGCTAGCCAGGATCCGCTTACAGTGCCAGATATGGGGTTCAAAAAGTGGCAATTGAATTATAAGACCCACACACGAAATTACGTGTCGCCCGTAATTTTCGCTGGCGTTCCGATAATTTAAAGCGCACCGCGGCCTACAAAAAAGAAGCCTTGCGCCGTGGCCTATAAAAAAAGCCCGGTGCCTTCAGAACGGCTGTTCTTTCGGCCAAGTCGCCTTATCTTTTTAAGATTTGTCTTAAAAATGAACCCTTTTGATACAAATTAAGACGAATTTAAGGTTTTTCCATTTTAATTTATCTAAATCTTTATCACATCTGCGAAAGATCTTTTTTTCAAAATATTTATTCTAAAAAAAATGTATTAAATGTAAAATGAAAAAGAAAATAATTTTCTGTGGGATTTGAACCGGCGATCTTTTCATCTCTAGACTTGCCAGCTACCTGTTGAACTACTTTATTTTGTTTATGTCAATAATAAAATGTAAACGTAAGAAACATTACCCAATCGTTATTGATTAGTTCACGTTTTAATCTAAATGTTATTTTATTACATAAACAAAATAAAATAGCTCAAGCATGGTAGCGAGCAAGTTTCGAGATCCAAAGAGCGCCGGTTCAAATCCCACAGAAATTTGTTTTTGTTTTTTTTTTTTCATTTTACATGTCATACATTTTTTTTATGATAAATCGCAGGGGTTCCGATAATATCGGGTGCTCCTCGGCCTATAAATAGTACATTACGGTACAAGTGACGAAAGGTGAAGTTCCGCCACTGCGTGAAGTTGGCGCCCGAGGCGAAGCCGAGGGCGTCATTTCACGCAGTGGCGGGCCTTCAACTTTCGTCTCGTGTGCCGTATGCTATTTTTCTTGATGCCCGGTGGAAAGTGCGTTAGCCTCGCTAACAATTTTTGGCCACCGAGAATTATGATGAATACTTCTTAGGCGTCTTTGATTATCATTGCGAGTGCGATGATTTCGATGCCCGCCCCGACATTCCCTAGCGGAAATTTTTAAGTGTATAAAGATATATCCAAATGTATCAAAGTGTATGAAAGTGTATCAAGGTGTATTAAGATGTTGTATTTCGGACCAATTTTGTAAAATGTTGATACACTTTAATACACCTTGATACATTTTGATACACTTCCATAACAATGAAATTAATGCTTTGATACAGCTTGATACACTTTGATACACCTTGATTAATTTTCATACCATTTTAGTAAATTTCCATTCAGTTATCCCTTAAAAAGTAGTAAAAACAACGGTTTAGCAAAAATGTTCCCTACGGACAACCATTAGTTCGAATAGTACAAAACCGAATAATTTGAATGTTTCATCGATCACTACAACTTTACATAGGCTTTTTATTTTCAAAAATGCCATTTTCGGACTAGTTTTTCATTTACTTATATTATTATAAACTTTTAAATATTTTTAAATATTTTGTTTTTTGGCATAAATTTTAAAATATTTTGTTTTTTATTAAGGATGGAGACTACTAGAGATTTTTTTTCTTTATTTTTATAGTAGACCTCATGAAAATTATTTTATCAAAAAATTAGTGGAAAAACTAAGAAAATTAGTCTAAACAGAGCTTTCAAGAGCCTTTAGAAGCAGAGAGAATCCACTTTGAACTGTAAAAAAGACTTATTTTAAAAATAGTCCTGCTAATGAAATATTTCATTTACGTACTTCAAATTAAATATACCATTTCTAATGTACTTAATAAAAAGATTTGTGGTGTGGAATTATTGTAGGTCATTTTTAAGAAAATTGGAAGCATAAAAACCGATTTTTTAACGTATTTAACATTGGAAACTACTCAAAATACGTTCAAACACCGGGGTTTTCGCTGCCAATTTTCTTAAAAATGACCTACAATAATTCTACACCACAAATATTTTTATTAAGTACATTAGAAATGGTATATTTAATCTGAAGTACGTAGATGAAATATTTCATCACCAGGACTATTTTAAAAAAAAGTCATTTTTACAGTTCAAAGTGGATTCTCTCAGCTTCTAAAGGCTCTTGAAAGCTCCACATAGTCTCATTTTCTTAGTTTTTCTACTACTTTTTTGATAAAATATTTTTCACGAGGTCTACTATGAAAATAAAGAAACAAAAAACTCAAAAATCTCGAGTAGTCTCCATCCTTAACTTAAATTATACTCAAAATGGCATTTTTTAGTTTAAAAAAAAGCTCTGTAAAGTTGTAGTGTTCAATGAAACACACAAATTTTTCACTTTTGTAGTCTTCAAAAAAATGGTTGCCCGTAGGGGACATTTTTGTTAAATCCTTGTTTTTATTACTTTTTAAAGGATAACTCAATGAAAATGAATTGAAATGGTCTGAAAATTTATTGGTCTGAAAATGTTATGGTCTGAAAATATATTTTTCTTTACTTTAACACTGTATATACGTATTTTATATTCCGAGAAATATTTATTGAAAATTAAAAAAAAAATTTTCACTGGACTCTACTTTTAAACGCACATTTACAAAGTTACTCCCTATCCCCGGTAAGATGCTTTCAAAGCAACAAAAGGAGCTCAAACTTGGGCGACCTCAAAAGCACCTCCTAGCCGCGGATCTACGCGATCTCAAAATCGAGCCGCACACGGTACTCGCCGTTGCAGGTGGCCGTGGTTGCTGCTCGAAGCAGCAGTAGACTCGCGCGTCGGGCCGCTAGGCCCCGGCGAGGCAGCAAGACGCGGCGGCGATGCTGGAGCGCGCGACCGCCTGGCTGTGGAGCCAGCGCGACAAGGACGCCGCCTGGGGCAACGACACACAGCAGGTGCTGCTAGCCCTGCGCCTCGCCAATCTGTCGCGCGACAACAACGTGCCGCCGCCGGCAAGCCTCGAGATGCAACTCAGCACGAAGCAGATGGAACTCGAGATCGTTGTCATGCTCTGGAGGTAAGCTCCTTTAGCGATTGGCGCGTTGTTTCGCAATTTTCGAGGGGCCGGAGGGGAAGGGCTTTAACTTCCGAGGGGATTACGGGCTTGGGAGACGCCGAGAGAGGCGGGAGATGATGCTCGATGGCTTTTAATAAGCAATTTAACAAGATTAATATTTGGTCGCGTATCTCGGAGATTATATCGTTAATGTTGTGTGTTTTACAACTTGAGTGAGGATCAGTTGTAAATATTTGTCGGCGAATTATATTTTGAATGAACGTTAATGAAATTTTTGGAATACAAATCTGAAATTGGATAAAACTCTAAATTTCGCGTAGGTCAAAATTATTATCCGTACCCGTAAAAACACAAAATACCTATCAGTACAATTTCAATTTTGCCGAAAGCATTGCAATCAACCGCTTTTTTCGTTCGACGGCGAGAACAACCCCCAATATCTTTTAAAACAGTTTGACAAGGGAGAGAGATGTACGACTAGCTGCATGCGAAACGAATATTTACTTTGCGACCTATAAAGCAAATAAAAAAGTACAGGAGTTCGACAGCACTGCTACCCGGTTTATTTGCAAACAATTTGCTTAAAACTCGTCAGGAGGGTGGAAAAAAACGAGGCGAGCATTGGAAACATAAACGACTCGAGCGGCAACTTTCAAAACTTTCATCCTTTCGAGGGATACAAATTAAATTGGCCTGTAGAGAACGAGCCACGCGAGCCTAAGTATCCTCGTGTACTGCGTTGCTCCCCGGCACAATGCGAAATCACCGAGGCTTCGCCCTGATTTTGAATATTGTCCTCGAATTTGAAGAATCGCATATTGTTCACTGAATTGCTTATTGTTACGGGAAGGTGGTTCGTTCCGAAGCAACGATTTAGTCTCGTGTCAAGGAAAAGATATTTCTTTTTTAACTCTGACAGCTGAAAATCGATATCTTCTTTTTTTCAAGGATTTATTTGAAAAAAATGTGAATTTTTTTTTTAAGTTTTTGTTTACTACAGTTAGTGTACGTTCAATTTTGTATCCGTATGTTGGGTAAAGATTACCTTGTTTAACATTTTTTTATTGTAAATTAATATCCTTAATAAAAAAGAGATAAAAAAGAGAAATATGAAAAGTGAAGCCTGTATTGTTTGCGATCCTGTGTAAAAAAAAATTGGTCTTAGACTAGTCTATCAAAAGTCTGGGTAAGAAAAGTCTGACAATAGTCTTGCTTAGGAGACAATGCCAGACTTTAGTCTTGTCAGCAGTATCATTACCTTTTGCAAGACTTTTTGCTAGACTTATTCCAAGACTTTTCCTTACTTGTAAAAGTCTAGATAAAAGTCTAGCCTTTTTCCAGGACTTAAATCTAGACTTTTTTTTTCAGAAGTGGTTTATCTGCGCTCGGGCGCTAAACTCACACTCGTTCCAAAATCACCTCTGACGCACTAGTATCGAAAACTACTATAAACGACATTTACTTAAAACTATTCAAACTTACGTTTTAACACCTCTCGCGCAAAGACGGAAGTTTGACGCGAAAATTTGAATATCAAATTTTTCAATTGTACATTAACTGCGCGCGCAGCGTGCATTTAGACTTCTAGTAAAAATAAAATTTATAACAAGTAATTACAAAATGTAATAATTAAATTAATTGTTATTATTTCAATCGTATTTCACCGCTTTGATCAATTCAAAGATGTGCCTCATAGTTATATAGAATTATAGTGTTCATTTTATTATATCTCAGCTATTCTTATCCTTGACATGATACATCAATGAAATTGTTGATTTATGTCGACAAGGCTAATTGAATTTCTCACGATAAATCTTCATACTAAAAAATGCAGAAAGACGTTTATAAAACAAGGAATGTTCATTTAAATTTTCAAATTTTCTTTAGTTATCAAATTGACGTACTTATAAAATTTAAATTAAAATGAGCTAACTCTATACTGTAAATAAAGAATAAAGTAAAAACAACAGGAGAAATTAAAAGGTACAGTTAAAAACAGAATGCACGTCAATTAAACTGTCTAAAACAAATGGAATAACATCGAAAAAAAGGAACAAACCACTAAAAACCGACCATTTTCATGAGCGAACTTTTTCAATTTACCGCCAAATCGAGTTTAATTGCACGACAAAAAAGACATAATAGAAGCAAGAAATGCGGAATGCTAATGAAGCGCAGTACTAAATATCCCGGTGATGACAGACACTGCGAGATGAGCAGCTCGCCGGTGCGCCTGGCGAGGTACACGCTGACGCTGAACGCGATGTGCATGGACCCGCGGCAGTTCCATGGCCACGACCTGATCGGCTGATCGGCACGTTGCAGCACCACGAGCCGCCCACCGACTACGAGTTCGCCCTGACCGCCCTCGCCGCCTGCAACGCGCAAGTCCACGTGCCCAAGCGGCAGATGCGACGGCTCTCGGACATCGCACACACCGACCAGGATCACAGCATCGGTGAGCACCGTATCATTCTCTGACTCAAGTAGTTTTTCGATGTACTGGACGATTGATGAATACATTTTTAAATCACATGGATACCTTTTCAACGATCAATTGTAATGAAATTATTTGCAAATCGTTTTTATTAATTTGATGATATTTAAAATCTATAATATCGTAAGTGGTGTGATCGGAGTTTTGAAAAGGGGCGAAATTCCAGACTATTTGAACATATTTAAACGACGTTAATTCAGATATAATTACGACCAAAAAAACTTAAATTTTAATTATTCCTATCGTACGACTCTCGACTTTTGTAATAATTACTATCCAAGTTCAAGTAAATAAAAAACATACTATTCGAAAATATTATTTATTTAACTAAAAATAAAATTTAAATCGAATAAAATTTATTATTTTGTAAATTCAGTTAATTTATAAAAATATGACTTGACATTTACGTCTGTCTAAAATTATGTTACCCCCCGATACTACTTGATGTCATCGGCTAATTACACCTGTTACATAAAATACATTTTGGTTACATAATTCTTAGACGCGTATTATGAAAGTTCTCATTTTAAATTGAAATTATAAGATTGTTTAAATCTGATTTATTAAAAATGATATTAAAAAGGAAAGAAAATTTGTTATATTTTATCACCTTTTCATGTGTAACTATAAAAAAATGATATTGACATTTTAGATGCAATAAAAAATGGTAATTTGAATAAATTAAATTCAGTTTCAATCAGTTTGATATTCACTACTGCGAAAAATCTGTCACATCTTTTGTACATTTGTTTATTTATTGAAAGATACATCATTTAGTAAATTTTATTAATCGAAATTAAAATAAAAAATGTTCAAACATTTTAAAGCATGAGTATTAAAATTTTTTATAATAAAACGCACAGTGATAATTTTTTAATATGATATGTCGATTTGTGAATAAATTATTTAAATTTTACTAATTCTTATATGCCTTACAAAATACTATTCAAAAAACTAATAATTTTAAGCAGCAGATGATGACTATTGTCTATTTCAAATCTTTTACTGTTCAAGACACAATTTACAAAACCAATTGTTTTGTTTCACTTTCTTAGATAACTTAATTCCTACACAACGAACATGAAACCATAGTAAACAAGCATCGCAGCCAATTTCTGGTTCTTTTTGATGTAATGAAATATTACAAATTCCACATTTGTAAATTGTAGGAGGTTTCCTTTTCTTTGTTACTGCTATTTTAAAAAATCTAAAACACTTTTGATCAAAAAATTCTTCAAATTCAGCACAGTTAATTATCTTCTCATCCATGAAGGCATCACTGATATCAATCAAATTATCTTTCAAAAAGTCATATTTAATTAAAGCTTCTCCACTTACTATTAAATCAATATAATTGTTTTCGACTTTCAACCATTTTAATATTTCTTTAATTTTATTGTTCTTACTTAATTGTATGAATGCAACTGGTTGGCTTTTCTGTATTGGTAATCCAATTGCCGTTTTAACAGCACCTCTTGGTCTACCACGAACTTTCTTTTCAATCATTTCTCGGTTTTCATCTTTTTTGTTTTTCTTTAATTTATAGACTTCTGAATATTTTTTTTCTTCTTCAAAATTTTCAACTTGTTTTTCTTGTTCCATTTTTTTAGCATCACTGATCACTTTTTTATTCTTTGCATGGTCACATCCTTCACTGTCATTCTCTTTATCGCTACTTAGACATTTATTTTCTTCTGTTTCTCTTTCAAAATTGCACATTTCATTTTCATTTGCCACTTTTTCATTCTTTGCATGTGTTGGAGATTTTACTTTATCCGTTTCTAGTTTATTTTGTACTTTTTCCTTTTCTTTTTCTAGTTGTTCAACTTCTTCAACTTCTTCAATTTCTGAATCTGATTCTATCTGAAGTTGAAAATCTAAATTAAAATCTGTTTCTGTTTCAATTTCTTTCACTTTTTCTATGTCACATTGTTCACTTTCATCTTCTCGAACTTCTTTTTTTTCAAATTCTGGTTCTTTTGGACTTTGTGCTTCTGTTCTATTTTCTTCCTCGGTAATCTCAACAGCTAATTGATTATTAATAGCAAAACTTGTAAGCTCTTCCATCAAACTAGTATTGTCATTTTCGAAATTCTGCAAAATACCAGAATAATCAATCGTAAGTATTGTTATTAGAAAAGAATAGAAGTACCACATAAGTGAAACTAATTTAATAAGAAATACTGAAATGAAACTAATAAATATAAACAAACTAAAGAATGTATGTACCGCATAAATGAAACTAATTTAAAAGAGCCGTTAAAAGAAATACATAAATGAAACCAATTTAATAAGTAATACTTACATAATTATCTTCTTGGTGATTATGTATAAGCATAAGTTGCGATATTTCTAAGTCTGATTTGGATTTAGATAATTTTATCCTTATCAAAAAAGGGCAATCATTTTTCTTTGATCTGCAATGGAAGATTTGACTATATGATCACCAGTATTATCACAAATATATCAAATAAAATATATATATATATATATTATCGAATAAATTAAAAGGTTAAAAAAATAATATCTTACGGTTTGTTTCGTTTATTGTTGCCTTTACTTTTTTTCTGCTTCCCAGATTTGCAACATCTAATAGATTTGAAAAGAAATGGAAATTTCTCGTTACCTACATTTCTTTTGCTGTCAAACACCGACAAAGAAAATCCAGTGCATTCTTCATATTTTGCAATTTGAGCGTCAAACTCTTCGTAATTACGAAACTTTTGTTTCAGTGAAAAAAGTGGAGACTCATCTACTTTTTCGCCCATTTTTATTGTTTTCTCTGACACTGCGTGATTCTTCCTCCGAAGGAGTTTTGAGCTTTCAGCGTCCTTTTGTTTTTCAAAGAACTATAATTTCGCGGCGCTGGTGGTTGGACTCTGAACGAACCAATGAAATGACGGTAAGACAAGGACAGAATCAAGCGCGCGATTCAAAGTCGCTATCTTAAATACAAGTGAAAAGGATGTAAAACGCAAAATTTGGAATCTGCCGTATCGGCACCGACATTTACTTCGTTTTTTCAAAATCGAAATACATCTTCGAAAAAAGCACTCTTTATTGTCCTCTGCGTTGGTGCAAAGATGGTTACTTTAAATTTCAAGTCATTCCATTTAAAACTGTAAGAGAAAATGGAATGAAAATAATTTTAATATGATACATACAGTTCTGAACTAAGTGACTTTAAATTGAAATTACACCTTATTTGTACTAAACCGGAGGTCAATAAAGATAGTTTTTTTTTAAATGGTTTTGATTTTGAAAACATGGACAAAATCGGTGTCGGTACGGCAGATTCCTACGTATGCGTTCCACATCCACTTAATTACAAAATTGAATCTTTATCTCTTTTTTAGGATAGGATATTATGTGTGTGTGTGTGTGTGTGTATAGTTGTACATTATTTAAATATTACTATCATTAATTGAAATAAATTTCTGTAATTTAATTATTAATAATACTTAATACTTTCTTAATGAAGTTCAATAAAAAAAAATTGTAAAATTAGATTGAAAAAAATTAATTATCAATATGCAAGTGTACTTTTATAATAGATTAATGGTACAAATAAACCATTAAATAAAGAATTAATTTTTAAAAAAAGTTTATTAATTACATTACCATGGTATTTTATATTAAGTGAAAGTACTGCAAAAAATGCATTTTTCTAAAAAAAAAAGATTCAATTTACTGCTGCCTACAAATATTTCAACTCAATTTAAAAATTTTATGAAGTTATATACCTACTGTCAGTATTTAATTCCTAATCGTCTTTCCAGTTACGCCAGTTGTCAACTCTATTTTCTATTTTTCTTTTTACTTTTTCTACTGATGGTACAAGATGTGGCATTTTTTACTCGGGCTATGGTCAAAGTTGGTGAAGGTGCTTTCACTATACTATCCTCACTGTTGATACTTATATTTTTCATGTTTTCACTTAAATTTGTTATTTCAATTTCTTCATTTTTTTTCCATGAAGATAAAACATTTTTTAAGAAGTCATACTTTTGTGAAAATTTTTCTTCTGTTTGCTCAGATGCAATTGAGATCAAGTTATCAGTAATTATTTTTAATTTTCTTCTTTTCTCTCCAATAGAAGATTTTTTAGCTGATTTAATAGTTGTAACTTTTGTTTTCTGGTTTACAGGTGTGCTTATATTTGCCACAGAAGACAAATTTTCTTCAGTTTCTAAAATAAATTAATGATGTTATTGTATAATGTATTTAAACTTTAATATAAAAAGTAATTATAAAATATTTTACCCAAACATTGTGCATTCTCTTGACTTGTTGAAACTAATTGTATGCTATTTACTGATATCTTCCATCGATCACTACACAAGGTTCTTTCGAATAGTGGCAAATTGCATCGGAGTCGAACTGCAAGTATATGTCTGCAAGGGAGCATCATTGACCAATTATGTAAACACGTACACATATGGGGATTTGCAGTAATGATTTCAGAAAACTGCTGAACAGTACCCTGTAGTATTTCACTATTAAAACTTCTGAAGGTGATGTATTTCATTTTTTCAAGTTGTTCCTCAACTATTTTAAAAGCAAAATCTGTAATATAGTTTTTATATTGCATTTTTACACTATTTACATTTGAATTATCACACAAAACATTATATTTTATTATGTGCTGAATATCTTTGTATGTAGATTCCAGATATCTATGTACAATCCACTTAAAAAAATCATGTATGAATTTTATTAGAGAATTATACTTGCTTAAAAAACCTTTTAATTTACTATTTATAGATTCTATGCGGTTATTGGTAAAGTTACCGAAATTGCATTTAAAAATACAATATCGTACCCACTCATCTTTTATTGGATGCCAGTTCTTTTCATAATATGAAATTGCTGGTTTTGCTGCCTTTTCTGTAAATTGTTCATACCAATAATTAAAGGCATCTTCACTCAAACTTTTAACCATTTTGTCCAGAAAAAATAATGCTGTTTCTCTTTCTTTTCTGTTAATGTTTAATTTAGTGGTCGTTATTTCTCTATTGAATGTTCTGAGTGTGTGGAATTGGCAGATAAACATTTTCACTTCAGGAAATATTTTCTTTATAACGTATCTTTCAGTTAAATCTTTATCTGTCATAAAGCCGATAATTTTATCAGAGGCACATTTATTGATATTTTTAAATGCTTCCATTAGTGATGCTAATACTGGTTCAGATTCATTAGTAATAATACCAACACCTACAACTTTTGAACGACCATTTCCATCTTCGATTACGAACAATATTAAAGTGTATCTGTTTTTAAAAAGTTTGTAGGTGCCATCTACAAACACTATTTCAGGAAATTTACTGAATGTTTGTTGCATATCTAGGGTTGAAAAAAAAAGGCCTTGGAAATAATTCGATTCATCCTTGATAATTTCAACATCTGCCTCTGAAATCAAAACATTATTTCTTTTGTAACAATCATTGTTTAATAAAATTTCTTGAAATATTTAAAATCACTTACTGTAATCGTTTTGCAAAATTCTCAAAGCATTTGGAATGTCTTCATCTGAATTTGATTTTAAAGATGCAGCTATATTTACCAAATCTTTGGCTCTGACTTGCTTGTTATATTTGTCTCTAACAAACTCTTGTAGTCTGGCTGGTTTGCAGCCCAAGCTAAATTCATGTAAAATTTCTTGTTTTTCTGCCTCATTAGGACGACGATTTTCTGGTAAATACTCATAAAATTGCTGTAAATAATAGTTAAATGTCGTTAAATTACGTAATTACAAAACTACTTTTGTAACATATATGTGAAAAGAGCTGAAAGTTACTTCCAAGCCTTCATGGTTGTTGTGTGTATCGTTGAACTTCACTACCTTGTAGTGTTCTCCGCTATGATCAATATGAATTGTAATGAATGCACTACAATTTCGTTTGAATGTTCTATATAAATAATAAAAACTTTGAAGCATTACAGTAATATAACAATTTGAAAATGAAGTGCATATTTATTACCTAGCAGTTCGAATTCCTTTAGCTTCTGATGGACGTTTAGTCCCAAATTTACAAACGTAAGTTATTGCATAATATTCAAGTTTACTTTTTATTTTTAAATCTCCATGCAATTTTGATGTACGTCCTTTCACGAACGTTTGTCGATTTTTTTTAGAATATTCTGAAATAAATTTATAGATTTCTTGTTCATTGGAAAATACCTTTCCAATGCATAATTCATAACAATCATTGGACGAAGACATTTTTGTATGGTATTATTACCTACATCAGAAATGTATAAAACAAATTTTCAAAAAAAATGTGTAAATATTTTGTCGATTTTTACCTATGTATAAATGGACTTCATTCCCTCAGCTATGCCTAGTCTCTAGGAGTATCCACACCTGCACTTGACTTGAAATACATTTTCAGTTTCTAATGACATTTTTGTTTTAACAATTGAAAATACGAATCAAAATAATACTGCTTTTCATATTACATTTTACTGATTTCCATCAATGATTAAACACTATACTGATAGATACAAAATTAATATTTATATTTGTTTCTTGTTGCAAAACGAGAGCACTGATAAACAGAACTGTATCTAAATAATAAAGCAACTCAAGAAATGTTAACTGAAGAAAATTGTCTCAAACTTACAGTCTAATATTTACACACTCTTCTGTTGTCAAGTAGAGGTCAGATCATGAAACACATGTAAACACGGATTGAAGAGCCTTTACAGTTCAGAAAATATGGAATAGATACAAGAAACGGATAATGCTTATAACTTGTATGCAAGAATTTCACTTGTGGTACTTCTTCCATAACAACATTTTGCGAGATATTTTATAGTCTGTGTACCTAAAATCATACATCTATTTTTAAGAAGATTGACATTCATTTTTAAAGAAGTTTCCAAAAATGTACTGGGGACTGTTGCTCTTCAACATTTGATGTTGCATCGTTTTCAAAGCTCTGTGACTGAGACGGTTGCCAAGCAGGTGGATTGACATTGATCTGAGAAACTGGCATGAAGTCCTAATCACAGGTAAACAAGGAAACACTTACTGATAGAGATTCTGACTGACAAAAAATTGTACTCAAAAGCCCCTCTCGGTGTACCCTCCAATATCTTTTTTTCCCTCTCTCTGAACTCGCTGTTGCTCCAAGCTGCCCACGGCTCCCTTATTCGCGGAGCAGGAAAAATGTAAGCTATTCTCGCTGGGGAGCGACTGCCCGGCTAGTAAATCGACGTACCTCAGCCAAAGTGCAGTTAGGTGTGTGAGGCACGTGAAGTGCAGAATGCGTCGACCAGTGGGGAGCAGCGACGTCTCTTCGTTGCACGAGTGCACGCCACAGTGCCTACACTGCAGCTCCGTGTACGGCGTTGTCGTGCTCATGAAAATTACGATGCAAATGTCTGCCGGTGCCTTAGTAATAATCCGCACGCTATCGAGTATCTGAATGAATTAGCGGCCCACGGGGAGTCGTCGTCTGGTGCTCCCTCGGCTGGAGGCTCCTTCTCACGTTTAGCAGCGCTTAAAGCCTTTCCACATAGGCGCGCATGAGGGCGTATGGACGCGGATGAGTGCGTTGAAGTCCGCAGAAAATGCATTGGAGC